>PJEM01008099.1:19928-86828 GCA_004023845.1 Helogale parvula | reverse complement strand
GGCGGTTGGTAGAAAAAGACACCTTTATTGAGGTAGCCAGGGTCTTATATACCCTGGGTGATTACATCATTCTTATCAGAAAGTAACAGGTTTAAGTCATTGCAAAAAGAAGAATCTGAGGAGATATACATTCCTTAACGCCCTTCATTAATTATTCAAGGGTGGGATGCTTATCCTTAAGCAAATCTTTTGGGAGAGGATTATGTTCATTCCCTACAGTAGACAAAGAGCCAGAAAATAAAGTAAATCACAGAAGCCATATGTGTGGCTCAAGAGGTAAAATATTGTGTGAGGGTTATTACTGCTTACTGGGCCCCAACAACCTACGATGACGCAGGACAGACTATAGCAACAGGCACAGCCTTGGGAGTCGGAGGACACGCCAGACTGGGAACATCTGCACTTGTTCTTGGCGGAGGGGGACACGGAGGCTGGGCAGGGGTTCAAGAGGCGGAAATGGAGAACGATTAGGGTGAGGGCGAGCTGGGGCTGCAGCGGTGGGACAGGAGGCAAGCGTGGAGCGTTGCTAGAGTGTTAGCTGCACGGTTTTGAATTGAATCCAAAGGTAGTTGGAGGCCTTCATTTGGACAACTATTAAGAGATGTGCTTTGGGAAGGTTACTTTAGAACAAAACGATACAATGGCTGGATTGACGTCTGGAAGGCATGCGAGGGGGCACCGTGTGGATGTAGAGGATGCCGGACTCATCCTCTTACTGGTAGAGCATGAAGACCAACGAGAAAGCCTTTGTTGAGTGCCATCTTCCTGTCCCCGCCAGAATGTCACCTCCCTGAGTGACTCAGCATCTCAAACTCTGCATCCTCAGCGTCTCTCACTCAATAGTTTTTGAATGAATGACAGGGTGTCCGTAATGGCCACTGCACCTTCTTTACCACCTCCGCACCCCTGCCTGGATTCCCTCCTCTCTCCTGCGCCCCTCCAGCTCCCACAAGCCCTACAACTGAACAGATTCCTCAGGTTTTGGAAAGAGGGCTGCTTATGTTTGCCTCATCACCCCCAACTCCAGCCACTACGCACTCAAGACGTCTCTTGCTTGGTTACCTTGCTTCTGGAAAAAAAAGAAAAGGAAAATTTGAAAGACCGGATAATCTCAAAAAGCTATCTGCCGCGGTGAGATTTTAAAACTGTCTGTGTATTCTCCCTAGTAACCGGTGAGAAAGTTGGCTCAGGGATACTATTGGCTGGTTCATCCACAGCTGGCCAATCCTGGGCTCTAGACCATTCATTGAAATCTTGGGAATCTGTGGTCAGGGTGGACCGAGTCCCAGGTCCGCTGGCACACCGCGAATAATGGGAAGCGAAGAAACGTTTTTCCCCCCTCCGATTTCAGGACGGTTTGTTCTCTGTTTATGACTCTGAGATTAGACAGAAAAGGGACCACAGGAAAATCATCATTTGAACGTCAGAGAAGAAAAGAGAACGCAGAAGTTAATTCTAGAAGGTAGGAAAGGGAGGGAGGAGGGTAGAGCTACTCCCCTGGGGCAGGAGTGAGGCGGTAGGTGGGAACCCACCCTGTGGGCTGCGGGGTCCCTGGAAGAGGGGCCGCTTCCCGGTGGGGCGGCTCTCTATCTCCCAGCGCACCCCAGGATTCTGGGGGAGGAGGGGGGATGAAGGAAGGGTATGGAAAAATATCAAGTGACACCTGAAGAAACTCAACTCTGGCCGGTGAAGTGAGCCGGGGCGGGCGGAAAACTGCCTCTCCGATCACTGTGTTGTTGGCTTAATCCGGGGAACATCTAGTGAGCCCCTCCATCGGGAGATACCTGAACCCGGAGACAGAGTGGGGGGCGCTGACGACCCCAGAGCGGGTTACTGGAAAGTTGGACTTGGATCAGAGCCGATGCCCCGTCTCTTTGGCTCATTTCTCCACGTCTATACCCGAGGCCTCCGGTCGGGCGCTGGCTCTCCCGGGAGACTGGTCGGTGGCGCTGATGGAGCCCGCGGTCGCCCCCCGCTCCTGCGCGCGGGGCTCCCTCCTCTTCTTGGCGCTCCTCTGCGGGTCTGCCCTGCTCTCAGGTAGGGGGCGCCCCTCCAGCGCCCGCAGCCTTGCAGAGGGGAAATGCACACCTGAGTTTGCAGATGCCGGGAGGGTGACGTATTGCAGTTGGGGTCAAGTTCATTGTGCACAGGCTCGTTGGATTCATACCGTGCCATCCGGCAGAAGTGCAGTGAGAGCCCCACAGGCGAGCTGCATGTACAATTTTTAGGTTTTTGAGTGGCTACATTTAAAATAGTAAAAAGATAAATGATGGCATACTCTTTAATAATGTATTTTGCTTAATCCCAAATAACCAGAATAGCGTTATGTAAACCGTGAATTAATGGAAAGTATTTAGCAATGAGATATTTACCATTTCGTATTCTAATATCTCAGAATTGTGTGTGCGTGTATCTTACACTTACGCCACATTTCCGTGGGGACTCGCTCGTGGCTACCAGAACGGACAGCTCGAGTTGATGCTGCGCCCCAGGCCCCGCGCTGGGCTGGGGGAGAGACAGTCTCTGTAAGCTCAGGGTCCGGGAGATCCTCTGTAGGTGCTGTTGGAACTTTGTTCACAGAGTATTAGCAGCCTCAGGAGCAGATGACCCTGCCCTGTCGCTGCGGGCCAGCCGCAGCTGCTGGGCCCCAGAATCCTCAGCTCAGGAGCCCCTGTGCCCTCAGGAAGAATAAGTCGTTCCCCAGAATAGCCACTTCCTTTCCTGCCTTCGATATCCGCCCGAAGTGTGCCCTGGCTGACTCCGCTCCTTTGCTGAACAGCCCAGTTCACGGTCGTGGGTCCAGCGGACCCACTCCTCGCCATGGTGGGAGAAAACGCCACGCTTCGCTGCCATCTGTCCCCCGAGAAGAACGCGGAGGCCATGGAGGTGCGGTGGCTCCGGACCCGCTTCTCCCGGGCGGTGCTGGTGTACAAGGGCGGACGAGAGAGGACGGAGGAGCAGATGGAGGAGTACCGGGGGAGGACCACGTTCGCGAGTGAAGACATCCAGAAGGGGAGCGTGGCGCTCACCGTACACAACGTCACGGCGCGCGACAACGGCGTCTACCGCTGCTACTTCCAAGAAGGCAGGTCCTACGCTGAGGCCGTCCTGCGGCTGCTGGTGGCAGGTGCATTTCTCAGGGAGAGTTTCTCTCTCGCCTCAGGCCCTTAGCAGACCAGCAGGGTTTTGCCCCGAATCCTCTCTGAACAGGAAAAATGGCTTCCTCCTGGCCCACGGCCAAATGGGTGACTTTGCCCCGAGATAGCCCTGGGCCAGGGCGAGTGTTTACTCCCTGGAGGCTATTCTTTTTGCTTTTAAGTTTATTTATTTATTTTGAGAGGGAGAGGAGCATAGAGAGAGGGAGGGAGAGAGAGAATCCCAAGCAGCCCCTGCATAGTCCGTGTGCAGCCCGAAGTGGGGCTCGATCCCACGAACCTCGAGATCATGACCTGGGCCGAAATCAAGAGCCGGATGCTCAGCCGACTGAGCCGCCCTGGGGCCCCGCTCCATTTCTTCTTTCTAGTCAGTTGCTTTTCACGCCTGTGAGGGTCAAACAGTATCCTTGACCCTTTTCCTCCCCTTCCGGCTTTTCTCCCCAGTGCGGAGAGCCCTCTTACACAGTATGCACTTCACTTATTTGTCCTGCTTATTATGTCTCTTCCACTGGAGGGATTTTTTTCCTATTTTGCCCCTGTTATATGCCCACATCTAGAACAGAATAGGGGGCATAGCAGGTGCTCCACAAGTAGTCACTGAATGAATGAATCTGCTCCATAAAGCTGTAAGTGATCATCTGATTCATTCTGAGCCAGAGATCTGCTTCATCAACCTTTTCCCGTGAGCCTGCGGTCAGTCCATATTTTTCATCATCTCTGATGTGTGCATTAGTCAGGACAGGCTGGGTGACGCTCTGGTAACAAGCAGCCCTCTGAACTCAGTACAGTAAAATAACAAAGGTCAGTTTCTGACAATGAACCGTGTCCTAATGAGCCAGGCAGGGCTGGACCTCACAGAGACCGCCTCAGGGAGCTGGAGCTCCGCAGTTCCCCTCAGTGGGGGCAGGACGGCCTGGCAGGCCCCCTACTGGCTCACAAAGTGCCTGTGAGGTGCTGCATGTTATCAGACTCACATTTCATGGACCAGAGCACGTCACATGCCTCACTCACTGGACAGGACAGTGGAAACACAATCCCCGCCGTGTGCCCGGGGGACTGAACGGTTTTGGTGGGCGGCACTAGCGAGTCACCTTTCAGGCTTTGTCACTGGACTTTATTTTAAGCTTTATTGTCCAAATCACAACCGGAACCAGTCAGGACCTGACTAACACCAGCAATCATTCACCGCTCTAGCTCCAGCATCTAGCAGATTCCTTGACGTCTAGTAGGTACTTTAAAATAGTTGTGGAGGTGCCTGGGTGGCTCAGTCAGTTAAGTGTCCAACTTCAGCTCAAGTCATCATCTCACGGTTCATGAGTTCAAGCCCCACGTCAGGCTCCGTGCTGACAGCTCAGAGCCTGGAGCCTGCTTCGGATTCTTTGTCTCCTTCTTTCTTTGCCCCTCCCTGCTCTTTCTCTCTCTCAAAAATAAGTAAACATTAAAAAATATTTTAAAAGGGGCATCTGGGTGGCTCAGTAGGTTAAGTGTCGACTCTTCATTTTAGCTCTGGTCATGATCTCACAGTTGGAGGGTTCCAGCTCCGTGTAGGGCTCACCACTGGCAGTGTGGAGCCTGCTTCAAATTCTCTCTCTCCCTCTCTCTGCCCTTCCCCTGCTTCCCCTGCTTGTGCGCTCTCTCTCTCTCTCTCTTTATCACTCTCTCTCAAAATAGATAGATAAACATGAAAAGAATTAATATTTTAAAAATAGTTGTAAAATGAATAAGTGGAAAAAAGAAATTGGGGATATGAAAATTTCAGAGTGGGAAAATTTACGTTTGAGCTCCCTCTTATCACAGACATTCACAAGTTCATTCCACAGATAGTCAACAAGTCCCTCCTATGTTCCAGTCACTGTTCCAGCAAACCGAGGAGAAATCAGTGAACAAAATACACCAAGTCTCCTGCCTGGTGTCCTGGGGAGTCCTGGGGGGGGGGGGGGAGGCTGTGGAAAGGAGTGGGGAAAATGGCCCAAGACAACGTCCCTGAAAGGATGGCGATTGAACAGAAGCAGAACGGAGGCAGTGAGCTGCCCCTCTGGGGGGAGGGACCCCGCGTGAAGCCCCATCTGCCACCGCTCCTGGCGTCTAGATGGGGGACCATGTACTTTGTCAAAGTCTCTGATTTTGAGAGTAAGAAACATGGGGACAACTGGAATCCACCAGAACTAGTAGTTTGTCCAGCAAAGTACGATGTACGGACGTCCCTAGTCTTGATAAATACTGAGTTTGCCCTTTTTCCCCCTTTGCCCGAATACTAATGGTGGTGACAGAGACTGATGTGCACAGACGAGTTCATTAAGCGTGATTAATCACCCAGCGTATTGACCTCAAGGGAAACCCGTGGGAATGGAGCCGGGAGCAGTCCGGCAGGACTTGGGAAGAGAAGTGGCATTTACACTGGAATTTCTAGGAGTTTATTAATCATGATTTAAGGTATGACCTCACTCTAGGGGCCAGTGTGTTATATTTTAAAAGAAACATTTGAAGACTAGAAAAGCCTTTAAAAAGATGCTCATGAATCAGTGGCATTTCAGTGCTTCAGACTGATGGCAGTAAGGCTTAGGGGACAGTGCGGCCCTGCGAGGAGGCCTCAGTTCACAGATGGTAGGAGCCCCCGTCTTGGTTCCTGAGAAGAGCAACCTGGTATGTGGTTAGTAAGAATATTGTGGCGGGAAGACTTCTCACCCTGGTGTCCTGACTCGGTTCACAGTGACCGGCTCAGAGGACCAGGATGGGCTCGTACATGCAGGACCCTCTGCCCTTCCCGGGACACCAGGCTGGCCTGGCCGCTTGGAGCAGAAGTGTGGGATGGCTTGTTGTCTCTTGTGTTCTCGCGAGGTTGTTGGCTGGCTGGCTCTGTCCGCACGTCTCTGGTCTAATGCTCGCCTTCCTGAACCCCATCTTGTGGAACTTCCTCCCAACTTGCCCAATTCTTTTGAGTCTTATCACACTTCTAAGTTTCTGTGTGAGCCTTTCCGTATGCAACTAGGCTTTTAGTTAGTTAGTTAGTTTGTTTGTTTCTTCTTGGAAAAAAATGAGATGGAGCAGGTGGCACTAAGACTTCAGCGACTGCTGTAATTTTGTCTTTTGTCTTTTCATTCCTTGTCCAGCCCTAACAAAGGACTTACTTGGATGAGTCAGTGTTGTCTGACGATAAGCTGGAATTTTATTTTGCTGAATTGTTCTAGAAAATAAAAATAAAATAAGATAAAACAAAACAAAATAAAAAAGTTTGGATGATCGATGGGGCCTGGCAAACAGGGCAGAAGTCTCCCAGGACTGTGCGTTTTCAGGTCTGGCATTGGTATTCTCTTTTAGTAGAGATTCTTTTAAAGATAGAGTAAGTGGGAAGAGCCTGGGGTCAGAATTATTGTGTGATGCTCTGCTGACATTGAAGACGTGATGTTGCTTCTTGAGGATCCCAGGAGCATCCAGATCTTTCTATGAGGTAGAGGTTGTGGGGGGACTTGAGGAACTCACCGCGCTGACTGAGCCCCCAGGAGGTCAACTTCTCTGATTGGGGGAAGGGTAGGTTTTGTATTTGAGTTCTGTTCATTCTCCTAAAACCCAACCACTCCTGATGGCCTGTGGTCACGTGAAGCCCTCGGCAGCCTGGAGAGAAGGGACGATGTCTCAAGGTCAAAAAGTTTCCTAAGACTTTGCTGGCCAGGCCGGCTTCTGTCCTTGTCATACGCTCTGGCGCTTCCGGAAGCCAGTGCTACTGGGAAGTGCTCCCAGGACAGAAAGTGAGACCTTCCACCTGCCGCCTCAGGCCGGAGTGCACGCCCTCACCCAGAAGGGACAAACTACACTCTCGCTGAACTGAATCAGTCCACGAACACTTAGGAGACCGACAGACGCGCGCCACTGTGACGGGGCCAAGGGGGAGCACAAGGCTGAGGGCGGCGGCGGCGGCGGCCTGTCCTCAGCGATCTCACGATCCATGGGCGTATTGGTCTCCTGGTGTCCCCACCATCAGGGCCTTCTCCCTCCCTTCCCTCTGGCCCTCCCTTCCTTACCACTTCATGGAAGGGGTGCTGGGGGCGTGTGGCACAACCATAACCCATTTCTCAGGTTTCACTGGCCCCTTGCCGGCTTCCCCTTCCCCAGGCCCGCCCCCCTGAGAGCTGATCTAAGACACTTTGGCTAAGAAGGACACCGTTGCCTCTTTAGCTGAGCCCCGGTCTCTGTCCCCAGGCGTGGGCTCCAAGCCCCTCGTTGAACTGCAGGGCCAGGAGGACGGGTCGCTGCGGCTGGAGTGCACCTCCGAGGGGTGGTTCCCGCAGCCCCGCGCCGCGTGGAGGGACCCGTCCGGGGACGCCATGCCCGGCCTGGAGGAGGCTTACACCGCGGGCGCAGACGGCCTCTTCACGGTCACCGTGGCCGTGGTCGTCAGGGACTGCTCTGTGAGGAACGCGTCCTGCGTCGTCACCAACACCCTGCTTGGCCAGGAGAAGGAAGCTGTGGTTTTCATTCCAGGTCGGTCCCCTGCCCTCGGAGGGCCGTCAAGGAGGCCGGTCCCGACGCTCTGGGAGGGGGAGCGTGGGGCTCGAGCTTCCTGCTTTCCTCGTCTCGAGGGGAAAACCGAGTTGACTTCTCTGAGGATAAATGCTGGCGAGCGCCTCCAACTCTCCCTCAGCTCCCCAGCTTCTCCCCACTGGCCCGGGCAGTAAACTGAGGGTAAGCCTGGTAGTTTTTTTCTCTGCTCTGGTCCTTATCCTGGAGCAATTTTTATTGTTTTATTTTTGTTAGAATGTATTTATGTATTTAAGTAATCTCTACACCCACCGTGGGGCTCGAACTCATGACCCTGAGATCAAGAGTCACCTGCCCTTCTGCCTGAGCCAGCCAGGAGCCCCCTCAGCAACCTTTAAACACTCAGAACAGTCCCAAATGGAGAATGGTATGGGCAAGTGGTTCCCACACCCGGGTGTCACCCTTCCTGTTGGTGGAATTTCTCCTGGGAAGGGAGGGCTGGGTGGGACTCTGTCTACACACAGGGGCACACACATTCATTCAACAAATACTTAACAGGCATCACCTGTGCTCAAGGCACTGTTCTAGAAATCAAAGGCAAGTCAGTGAACAAAAGTCATAAGGATCCGCACCCTCATTCTAGAGTAGCAGAGAGCAAGAAGTTAGATCATTAATTAAACTGCAGACGATATCAGACAGTGCTAAGTACTGTGGAAAACTTAATTGGGGGGGAGGGAGGGGAGTGCTGTGGTAGCAGGAGTTGTAATTACAACCCGGAGGGTCAAGGAAGTCGTCACCGAGAAGAAGGCACTTGGGCAGGTGAGGAATGAAGCAGGCAGATATTTGAGGACCAGCAGCCCAGGTAGCAGGAACAGCACATGCAAAGGGCCTGAGGCAGGAGCCTGTCTGGCAGTTTTGAGGAACTGCATGCAAGAGGCAGGTGTGGCTGTGGGCAGGCCATGGTGACTCTGGGGACGCCTGCCTTGCGGTCGCTTGGGCCCCAGCCCTGGCAGTCACTGCAGGACAAGGGGACGCGGAGCCAGGGGCCCTCTCTGGGGCTTCCCGAGGGAACTCTTCTGACAGGGCTCTCTCATCCTGGGGCCCCCTTTTCAGAATCCTTGCCCCCCCGCACGTCCCCCTGGATGGCGGTCCTGGCTGCCGCCCTGCCTTCTCTGCTGCTCCTCGTTGCTGGAAGCATCTGTCTCGCCCGGAAACTCCGCAGGGAAAAAGAGGTTGAAAATGAAGAGAAAGAAATTGCCTGTCAGGAACTGGGGAAGGAAGATGTGGAAAGAGAGAAAGAACGCCAAATAAGAGGTAAAAGAGTAGGAGGACAGGTCACGGCCACACAGGGACACATCTGACAGCTCAAAGCCTGGGGACAGGGAGGACAGAAAGAGAGGTGGCAGCAAGGGGCAGGGGATGGTGACATCTGGGACCAGCCCTCACAGCTTGTTCCCATTCCGTGGATGCCACCAACCCCCTGGCTGCCTGCGGGGCCGCCTCGGGGAACACAAGCAAACCTCAGGAGCGCCCGAAGGCCCACCCTCAGCTCACAGACTGTTTCCGGAATGCTGACGGCCCCATAGGCTGCGAGGGGGAGGCGTGGGGGCGGCAGATGAAGGGGGGGGATCCTTCCTCCCTTGATACAAACTCAAGGTCTCTTCCTTCTCCTACTGAGGACGTTCATGTGTGTCTGTTTCAGAGCAACTTCAAGAAGAATTGCGTAAGTGTGGCAGTTCCGGAGGGGTCCTGTGAGGTCGGTGCTCCGCTCTGTCTCTCCCCACCCTGCCGCTCACGTCGGGGCCTCTCCCTCTGTTGCAGGATGGAGGAGAAGCCTGCTCCACGCTGGTGAGCGCCCCCAACTCCTCAGTTCTGCAGCTTCTCCCCACTGGCCAGGGCCGCTTAGAGCACCTGACAGGGTGCCAGCCCGCTGGGGGGGGAGGGGGAGCCAAGGTCAGATCACTGGCAGTAACGCCCCGCAGCCCTGGGTCCCTGCCCTTCTGCCCCACAGGCTACTGCGGGTCTGGCCTGCGACCGGAGGGGGTTGGGCAAGGGGGGAGGAGTCGGACCCAAGTGCCTCACCCTGGTGGGCGCTGGGCATCTTCGGATTCCGCCCCATGTGCCCCAAAGCGCCCAGGCTGTACCACATACCGTGGTCCTCGGACCTTTCCTCTTTGCGTGAATTTCGAAACTGCCAGAGTCGGACGTACCAACAAGGTGGGGAAAGGAGGAAATCACTTTGACCCGATAGAAATGCAGCGGGCCTGAGTACGAGCAGCGGAGGGCTGAAGCGTCCCCTGTGTCCAGAGAGGTCACAGACGGACCCCTCAGCCCTGTGCTGATGAAGCAGGAGCGGGTCGGCCTGTGGGGACCTTCTCCTCTCTCCCCGGCGACAGATGCCCTCGTGAGGCATTCACCTCAGCCGTCCCCTGGTTACACTGGGGGATACACCCAGGAAGTTGCAGGGGACCACCCAGGAAGCTTTTACCACCCAGGAAGCTGCAGGGGACAACTGGCCTTGACCGCGTCACTGGGAGAGGGGGCCTCTGCCGGTTTGGGCCACACTGGGAGGTCCCTAAGGAAAGAGAGTCCCGAACACCATCTATCTTGAATAGAAAGGGGGACAGATCTGAGAATGAGGAGAAAAAAACAGGAGCCACCAATTTTAGTTCCTTTGCTAGAGTCCCCACACATTTTAGGGCCCCAGCTCCCGTTGCCCAGGAGATAGGCAGTGAGCCTCAGCAGTTGCGTGAGCTAGCTGCCCGGGATCGGGCTCAGGGAACCTTCTGGAAAAGGCCACCACCTTTGTGGGCCCTGCCTGGGGTCCAGGATGGCACCGTCTCCCGAGCCCCCACACCTATCCGAGACTTCCCCGGCAGCTGATGTGGTCCTGGACCCGGACACGGCGCACCCCGAGCTCCTGCTGACGGAGGACCAGAGAGGCGTGCGGCGGGGGCCCCGCCGGCGCAGCGTCCCCGACTCACCGGACAGGTTCGACGGCCGGCCGTGCGTGCTGGGCCTGCCCAGCTTCTCCTCGGGGCGGCACTGCTGGGAGGTGGAGGTGGAGAACGTGATGGTGTGGGCCGTGGGGCTGTGCAGAGACAGCGTCGAGAGGAAAGGAGAGGCCTTGCTCGTCCCGCAGAACGGCTTCTGGACCCTGGAGATGTTCGGGAGCCAGTACCGGGTCCTGTCTTCCCCCGACAAGGTCCTGCCCCTGCGGGAGCGGCTCCGCCGCGTGGCTGTCTTTCTGGACTTCGAGGCCGGAGATATCTCCTTCTACAACATGAGGGACAGGTCCCACATCTACACGTGTCCCCGCGCACGCTTCTCTGGGCCCCTGCGGCCCTTCTTCAGGCTGGGGTCTGATGACAGCCCCCTCTTCATCTGCCCCGCCTTCACGGGGGCCCGGGGGCTCCCGGTGCCCGAGGACGGCCTGGTCCTTCACCGCCCGGGGACCCAGCGCGGCCACCGGGCTCAGTTCCCTGGTCTCAGTGACACGTAGAGGGGCCCTGGCCGTTGCCTGGCACGACACTGGGCACAGAACAGCCTCCCGAGGCCCCTCTGACACCCTCTTCGATCACAGCCCCTTCCCGCCCTCATCAGGCTGTTGTTTCGGTGACGCATTTGCTGGTGACCGTGGGGGCACAGGCCAGCCTCAGAGCTGTGCTGCCACGCAGCTCCCAACAAGGAAGAAAGTGAGAAAGTGACGGGTTTTAACATGAGCGTGACACAGCCAGGTGCTCAGGTGGACATGGCTCTGTGGCCTCGGGGTGACAGACACAGGACACACTGGGCTGTGAGGGGAGGGAAACCACAAGGAGATGTCAGGGACAGGGCAGCCAAGCCTGGCCGGTGGGAGGGGACAGGGGCCTGGGTGCCATTGAGCCTCAGTGACAGCTCCGGGGGCTCAGGAGCTGGTGGTTCATTTCCACCCCTTCCCTCCCCACCCGGAGATTTGCAGACTGCGCTCCTGGCTCCTGGCCTAGAACCGAGCTGAAGAAGGATGGAAGATGAAGACCCGTGTTGGCCTGGCTCAGGGGTCCCCTCAGTAAACGGGGAGTCACAGTGACTGAGTATGGCCCAAGGGTTAAGGTCGCAGCTCAGTGACCCAAGTGGACCGCAAGGTTCAGGTTTAGTGGACAGTGCAGCAGTTTTCACCGTTTGACCTCAGGCTGCCTTTAGACATGAAAAATTATTGAGGACCCCAAAGAGCTTTGGCTCACTTGGGTTATATCTGTGAATATTTATGGAATTAAAGGTTGACACCGAGACATCTAAAGAATGTATTTATAATTTATATGAAAACAGCAATAGTAAACCAATGATAAGTTAATATGAAAAATATGTTTTGTGAATAACTTGTTTCCAAAGCAAAATAAAGGTTATTGGGAAACTGTGGCATTCTTTAAGTTGTCTGCAAATCTAATGTCCGGCTTCTACTGGAAGGTGGGCTTGACCCTCACATCTGCCTTTGTACTCAGCGTTGGAGAATCACAAGTCATGGCATCTCTAGAAAAATTTGAGAGAATGAGAGCAAAAACATTCTATTATTATTATTATTACTACTACTAATGGGGTTTTAAAGTCATGGGGGTCCAGAGCTGATGGCCAAGAAAGAATTCTTGAGACGTCTTTGGTGCAGAAAGGTGATTTTATTAAAGCACAGGGACAGGCCCCGTGGGCAGAAAGAGTCAGGACTGGGGTTGTGAGGAGGGAGTGCGTATACACTGTGGGGTTGGGGGAGGTAAAGCCAAAAGGGAGTGAGGCCCCTGAAAGGACTTTCATGGGCTACAGAAGGCTCTTAAAATACCGGAGCCCCGGCCACGGTCAGGCCACAGTGGTTTCCCCTCCAGTAAGACATGTACACGGAAGACGGTGGGGCGGTGCTGGAGACGTGTCACACTCTACTTGCCTCAGGCATTTGTCACTGGGTTGCAGGTTATAAAGAAATTCAATGTCATTTACCTTTTCTTTTTGCCTTTGTTCCCCACATCACTGTGGAGGGGTCGGTCAGGTTGGGGCTCCAGGAGACTGAAACTACAGGTTTCTGAGGATTAGACCATTGGTACTACTGCCCTTTTCTTGTCATTTACTGCGACATTTGTAAACTGATGGAGACTCGCGTCCCGCAGGGCTGCGATCTCTATCAGAAAAGATAAGCATGTTTTCCCTTTCCTGTGTTCTCGGGCAGCCAGGAGGGCCTGCGGAATGTCGCACAGATCCCACCTGGGCGGGGGGGCGGCTAAGGTGTGCGGGGTGTCGGCTTGCCTTTGGTTCCCTCATCAAGTAATGTGGGGGGTGGGGGGGGAGCCCTGGGCAGGTGGCGCCCACACCTGCTGGTTCTTTCCTAGGCCTCAAGTCTCTGAAAATCCATCACTTCCTCCAGGAGACCCTTCCAAACTTCGCCAATCAGAGCGGTCCCGGGGCGGAGGGGGGAGGGGGACCAGTGGCTGGATGGGGACCCCACCCCCGCCCCCAACCGCGGAGCCCGTTGCTCTGGGCCGAGCACTGGGGAAGAACAGGCGGAGCCACACGATCTAGGGCAGCAGACCTCCTAGGAATGCGGGAGCCGAATGTTTCCCAGAAGGAACTCAGCAGAGGAAACCGGACCAAACCGGCCTGCGCCTAGACGGACCCGAGCCGGCCCTTCACCCGCTAGCTCCGTCCTCCTTACCTTAGGTTCTCGGACGCCAGGGGTGGAGACTTAACATGCTAATGAGACACGCGGGGCAGGTGGAGGCACGTGCTGCGCACTGCGCCTGCGCGCCAGCTTCCGGTGTCCCCGCCCCTGCCAGCCGGCCTCCCTCCTCTCCCGCTTCAGCCGCTTTGCAAACGGCGGTGCTGCAGGAACCCCGGGCACCGTCGCCGGCCCCTGTCGCGGGCCCAGGTCGAGTTCTGTTGGCGCTGAGATCCCAAGAGCCCCCGGGTCGGGATCGTACTTTGGCGACCACGCAGGGACCCCAAGAGGGCGCCCCGGTGAGTGGCCGAGGGCCCGGCGCCCGCGGACGGCGGAGGGAGGCCCCTCCTCGCGTGCGACTCCCCAGCGGCCCGGAGCCGGAGTCCCGCGTCCCCGCGGCGGTAAGTGCTGCCTCCCGCCGCCGACGCCGCCCCTCGTCTCGGGCGGCGCACGGGGCGGCGCCGGTGTTCCCTGGCTCCCTCTGTCACTGTCACTGTCACTGTGCTCTGCGTTTTTCGGGCGGAGCAAGGCTGTCTGGGCCAGCGTTCCGGGGCCGAGTGCGCCCTTGCCCCCCGCCCCGAGTCTAACCTCCCCCTCCCCAGTGTTGGTCCCCTGCAGGTCACCGGAGCCTCTGGCGGGTTCAGCCAGCGTGAGTGCCCCCGGCCCCCACTCTAACCCCCCTCCCCCGTGTTGGTCCCCTGCAGGTCACCGGAGTCTCTGGCAGGTTCAGCCCGGCCTGGGCATCCTCTCCCCTGGCGTTCGTGATGCCTGGTCCCTGTTTCCTCGGTTCGTGTGAACCCTGGAATTGCTTCCAGACTCTGTGATTTTCTTTAGGCTCAGATCTGTTCTCTCTGGTCTCTCCGAGCGGGCCGTTGCCCGGACAACTCCGTGTTGTCTTTGCGGAAGTGTTAACTTCCCGACCGCTCCTCTTTTGCCTTTTTGTCTGTGTTGTGAAACATCTGGTAACTTTTTAAGTTAAAAGAGGGAAGGAGAATTCCTGGTGAGCAAGACTCAGTTCCAGTGTAAGGCTGAAGATACCGGACCTGGGCCGCACTGGGGCGCCTCTAGGATTAACCTTTTTCTGTTCCCGGAACCGCCAGTTTAAGAAATTAAGCTTCCCTCCTCCTACTGGCCTGCTTCTACCAATGGCCCAGCTGGCACAAGGAGACGTCCATTATTCACACAGAATCACACAATTCACACAGGGTCACAAAATGTGATCGTACCTGCTAGTCAGCTTTCACTTTTGTTTAATAAGTCACCAGGTCCCTCCAACTTCTCAACATGGGCAACACCTTAAATGGGCAAAGGACTCTCTTATAGGATGTTATTTTAACAATTGGGATCATTTTAAATTGGATGGTATGATAAAAAGGAAAGAAAAGGAAATGTATTTTTTAAAAATTATTATTATTATTATTTTGTGTGACACTGTTCGGCCCCAATGTAATTTAGGAGACCAAGGACCAAGAACAGTGGCCTCAAAATGGGTCATTAAATTTTAGTATTATCTTGCAGTTGGATTTGTTTTGCAAAAGATTTCAGAAATAGGGAGAGACCCCCAAGACCTCAAAGTAAGGGATCCTTGCAGAGTCTGTGTGGCCTCCAGTCATTACCACTGGCTGCTGGGTTAAAACCAGATATTTTGTTTATTTATTTATATTTATATTTATTTGAGAGAGAAAGAGACAGAGCAGGGGAGAGGCAGAGAGAGAGGAAGGTGGAATCCCAAGCAGGCGCCACAAAGTCAGCACAGAGCCTGATGCAGGACTCGAACTCACGAACTGTGAGATCATGACCTAAGTCGAATGCTTAACCGACTGCATCACCCAGGTGCCCCGAAACTAGACGTTTTAGACAGTCCCCTGTTCTAGTCAACTGGCACCTAGTACTTCTTCTCAAGAGTCCCCTCCCAAAGCCCCTCTACCCCTGCGACTTTGACCCCAACAACTCGCTCTCCTCTTCCAAGGGCTCCCCTCCTCCTTATTCGCACGGAGCTTCCCTGTCCTGCCAGCCCCCTCCCTCCTCTGGAGTAATCCCACTAGCTCCCCTGTGCCTGCCAACTCCGGCCCCAACCTGCCCCAAACGAATCGATTCCCCTGAGGGAAGGGCCATCCCCGAGGGAAGGATTTCCAGAGTTCCTGTCCTTTTCTCGATTACAGACCTGGTTCTGCGTAAGGAAAAGTTGGATCATTTTTCCAAAAACAAAACAAAACATCCTCTAGATTTAGGGAAGAGTTTATTAAGGTAAATCTCGCCTTCTCCCTCACCCGGCGGGACGCCATCCCAGTCCTTACTGTTCCACCCTAGATGGGAAAGACAGGTCCTGGGAAGGCTGGGGCTTGGGGTCTGCCCGCCCAGGGGCCGGAGGACATGCTGTCCCTGCGGGGGACTCACAGTGGGATCAGGAGGGCAAAACCCCAGGGGCCAGAGGCGCTTTATTACCTGCCTGTCGGAAGGGACGACAGTGCTTAGCGAACAGCTAGCTATGACAAGGTGAGGGAAATCACTCGGCAGAAAGGATGAGAGTCCAGCTGTCTTTCTAATCTGGTGACGGTCGCCTTCCTCAGACACACAGATGGAGACCCAGATGGAGACCCAGAGTCGGCCGCAGGGAGGCCTTCACTGACTCTGCGCTGTGTCCCCGACCTGCCTCCGATCTCAGCGGGGAGGCTGCTGTCCACCTTGGTGGAGGAGGCGTTCAGGTCTTTAATAACTGAGACAGGGCAGAGAAGGCCAGTAATGACAAGGGTAGCAAAACAGGCAAAGTTCCGACGACCCTGGTCCAGCCTCCGCCTCAGGTCACCCCGGGACCCCGCAGACCACAACCGGAACCACCGGGTCAGAGCAGGGGCTGCCCTGGACCAACAGGTGTGCATAATGCAGGCAGGAAGGCAGGGGGACGGGGCTTGCCTGCCCCAGAGGGGGACCCCGGCCCCGGCCAGTCTCTTGGACGAGGGGCCCCGCAACCACACAGAGGCGCCAGGAGCTGCCCGCCCCAGCACCCACCCGGCCCCTCACATTGCACTGGCGGATCCTCAATCACCCTTGACGTGGCAGGTGGGAAAACGACATTCCCTGTAGGTACTGGAGCCGCCTGCTCTGTCCTGACTCAACCTGTGGGCCCCTCCCCAACCGTGACCTTACGGTGACTGGGAGAGGTGGCCGGCCAACGGCCAGACAGTTGACTTTTCCTCTGGTCCGTGAGACCACCTGGATTGTTTGTACGCATTCCTTCCCGTGTGCCCGGTGCTCTGTGCAGCGTCAGGGAGAGACCGATGAAACAATTCTGGAGCCACTCTACCTTGAAAAGGGTGACGCTAAAATGGAGATAGAACAGAAACTGGGAGTTAGTTCATCTGTGGACACTGCTGGGTGGTCCCAGGCCCAGCCCGCAGAGATGCCTCAGGACAAAAAACTGAGTAGGCCCATCTGTGTGGGAGGCTCGTGTCCCAGGCGAGGCAAAACAAACAAATAAATAAATAAATCTTCCCCATTCTTCGGGAAAACAGTGTCCCATAAAAAGTAAATCTTGAGGAATCCAGCTGATCATCTCAAAATTTCTCACGTACGGAAGGATCGAGCCTTGTCAGTCCGTGTAACACCCCAGTGCCCAGTCCTCCCAGTGAAACCGCCAATGGAGGACATTGCTTCGTACAGGATCTGAGGGCTATAAATAGTGCTGTTCTCATACCCCCAGTAGTACCCAGCCCCCTATACTCCGCTGAGCCAGGGGCAGGCGATGCTGTTTTCTACCATCTTGGACCCGGAAGATGCCTTTTTCTGCATGTCCCTTCATGAGGAGAGTCAGTAGTTACTTGACTGGAAGAGACCTATTCTAGCAGACCTGACCTTCAAGACAAAGCCCTTGACAATCTGGATATGGTGTCATTTATGGACGGGAACTCTTGTGGAGGGAAGGTCTGGAAGGCAGGCTGCGTGATCGTGAGCCTGAGCAGCGCTCACCTCAACACTTGGTCGACCCAAAAGGCTGAACTGTTAGCTCTAATTAGGGCCTTGCAGTTGGGGGAAGGAAAAGATTAAATCTCTATACAGATTCAAATTACGGGTTCTGTGCCCGTACAGCGTGCCCATGCGGCTGTCCAGAAAGACAGGGAATGTTAACAGCAAGAATTCACCGGTGAAACGTAGGGACCTAATTTTCAGTTTCCTGGGGGCAGTGCAGTTTCTCCTTCAGGTGGCTGTGGTCCGGTGTAAAGTCAAAAAGACGCGACCTCTGTAAGCGAAGAAAATAATAACAAGGCTGACTAATCAGCTGTCCAAACGGTCCACGGAGCGCGGGAACCAGATCAGATGCCCACCGCCTCGAGAGCTGGCTTCTCCGAGTTCCCCGACCTTGAATGCTCCCGGCTGGAACGGGGGGCCGCAGACAGGGATATACATAACGAGGTGCTGGGGGCTTAGGAGAGAGGACGAAACTCTCATTCCGGAAGCCCAACAGTAAGAGCCCAAACATTCGCCTGGTGCCGCCCGTTATGGAAGACATGTCTAATGGGACTTGGCGCAAAAGGTCTTTCTAGGATAGGAACTTAGACACTGAAACAGGTTACCCTGCCTGTGGCTTCTGCGCCCAAACTAAGCCACAGAGCCATCCGGTCTGTCCCCTCTTCGCATGCTGGCCCAGCCCCGGGGGGCATGTCCTGGGCACGGGCAAGTCAACTTCACCCAGATGCTGCCACTGGCAGCCTACGGGGATTATCTTGAGTTTGTTGCTGTTGTTCCTGAATGGGTACAAGCCTTCCCCACCCGGGTCTGGAGAGGTCTGTAAATCCCTCCTAAAAGGGAATTCCCAAGTCTCCAAAGTGGTAACAGGCTGCCTTTTACAGCTAAAGGCCCCCAGAGCCTTTCGGCAGCCCAGGGAATGAGTTATAAATCACATGCCCCCTGGCAGCCCCATTCCTCCAGGGAGGTAGAAAAGATGAATCAGACCCTTAAAAAGACGTGAGTCACACTCTGTTGAGAAACTGAAAAGCCCTGGGTCAAATTGCTTCCTCTCACTACTCAGAGCCCCACCGCCCGTAAGACTCCGGGCATCTGAAATGACGTGGGCGACCGACCCTTCGTCCAGCCTGATCCCACCACACTGGATGATCTTCCCGGCCTGCAGCCTGTGGTGAATCTGGCCAAGGGCACAAAGCTGGTTGGGCTTCTGCTAATCACCGGCTGCCGGCACCCCCCAGTCGCTTAGAAGAGACCGCACCTCTGCAAAGTGATCCAGGGCATCAGGCCCTCCTTACAACCTGGAAGGAGGGCTCCCCAGACAAAGTCAGCTGCGGCCCACGAGGAAACGTCCTTATCAGGTGATTTTTAGCCAGTGTAGTGGCAGTCAGGCTGCAAGGAATCCCTAGCTGGGGACATCTTTCCAGGCTAAAATCTCTTTCTCCTGGACATCCTCAGAGATGCCCGGAAGGCCGAGAACTCCCATCTTCTGCCTGTGAGCCCGTGGAAGACCCCAGACACCTGGTTCGAGAAGCGACCTTCAGAGTCGGATAAGTGATTCTATCCGGGTGGATTCATTTGCTGACTTTTCTTTTGGTTGCCTTGGTTTTCCTTTTTCTTCTCTGTGGGGACCATTTCGGGTCACCTCCACTCTCTGGCACAGACCCGTTCTGCCCCTGCTGGGTCTAGAAGGTAAAACCAATGATGGGATGCGTGGCGTGGACCCTTCTCTTGGCCCTTCTCCTGGGGATGAGTTGGGAAGAAAATAACAAAGGGAGGGAAACCTGGGGAGAAAACTCAATTGTCAACTTGTCTAGCGTTATGGCCTCGGGAAATAATCTCTCTAATTGTTGGATCTGCCATCCCAACCCACAGAGGGGGGCTCCTAAGCTCCAGTTTGTACCCACGAATGAGGATGTTCCTCTCACTTTGACTTCTGGACCCGTTAGGAGCATCCCACTGCTGGTGGCGGAACTCGACGATCGCCAGGATATGGCGTGTGTGACCCTTACAGACACTTGGAACCAAACGGGCCTCCAGGTTAAGCGCCCTCTTCTCTGTAGAGAACAGGGGCGGCCCTGCTGCCCCTGCGAGACCAGCACCTGCCTTCCCCGGGCGGGGAGCTCGCCCCCCATTTTCCCTATGTCCTTCTCCACGGCAAGCTCTTCGTGTGTCCCCAACCGGACGCACTGGTGTGTGGACGCCTCCCTGCTCCCGCCCGGTGACCAGCCTAACTTCTCCTGTACTTTCTGGAAGGGAACAGCTGCCCCTTCCTGGAGGCTCACCTACCAGACCCCATCTGCCTTCAGCAGCCACGCGGGAATAGAGGAGGACGCAGAGCTGGGGGGGGGGCCGATGGACGGAGGGCCCCTGTCCCCCAGGTGCAGGAGCACGCCCACCTGGGGGCCCCTTTTACGCAGCTGGTTTAACTCTCCTGCGGCCCGCCGGGCCTGCGCCCCCCGCGGATACCTGTTCCTCTGTGGCCCGCCCCAGAATAAGCTGCCCTGCGAAGGGAGCCCCGGCTCCTCCTTCTCCAGGCCTCTCCGGGCAGTGGCCTATTCGTGTGTAGACAATGTCCACTTCCGGGGAGAATGCACTGTGGGGCGCGTGCGCCCGGAAGGATTAGCTGCCGCCATACAGAACCTCACCTCTCAAGCCAGACGGAAGAGAGCCCTCGGGCTAATCCTGGCGGGGACTCGGGCCGCCCTCCGGGAGGGGGTTTCCTATCATGAGGCAGCCTTAGAAAGCCTTGCCCAGGTCATGGGAAACTCGTCCGCAAGCTCTGGGGACCCCTCAGAGGGCCTCCAGGAGCCCCTGGATTCCCGTGATGACAGGTTGGCTCTAGATTATCTTCTGGCCGCACGAGGGGGCGTGTGCGCGGTGGTGAACGACATGTGCTGTACGTACATCAACGCCTCGGGGGAAGTGGAACTAAACACTCAGGAGGTTTCCAGACAAGCCAGGTCGCTGCATGGGTTCCAGAGCCCCGGTGCCCAGACTGTAGGACTCAGCGGGTACCTACCTAGCATTGCCTGATGCCTTCCTTCCCGGGCCTCTGGTGGCCAACATTCTTTTGTTAATCTTCAGACCCTACCTCCTTCATCTTTTGGTTAAGTTGGAGTCTTCTCGAAGACAGCAGTTTCCTGTCAAACTGCTAGTGGCACAAGGGTCCCGCCCATCCAGCCCCAAGAGGGACAAGGTCCCTACAGATGGGTAGAGCAGTCAGCGAGAGCTTTTTCCTCCTCAAGGCAGGACAGGGACGACGCCCCGCTCAGCAAGAAGCAGTTTCAGAAGATGAGACCGCCGGCCCCTCCTCCTTAGGAATCAGGGGGGTAAAAGCTCTCAGGGGGAGTGAGGTAGACCAGGCGCTGTGTCTGGGTCTGAGCCCCGTCCTTTTGAACATTTAATCTCACAGGGATGCGGGGGCAGGGTGTTTTCCAGAAGGAACTCAAATGAAGAAACCAAACTAAACCAGCCTGTGCCAAGATGGACCCCAGCGCTGGCCCTCACCTACTTTTATCTTCATTAAATACCAATAATCGCGGCCAGGGCGGAGACTTCACATGCCAGTGAGACACCGGGCAGAAGCGTGTTCTGTCCTCCTGCGCCTGCGCCCCAGCTCCCTGTGTCTCCGCCTCCACCTGCTGCCTCAGCCCCTTCGCAGGCTTTGCCAGTGTTTGTTCAGGGAGCCGGCGGGACGGTCTTTCGTGGCGCTGCCCCCCTGGTGCTGGCGCATAGACCCCAATAAACACTGCCGGAATCGTTTCTTGGCCTCGCGTCAATTTCTGTTTTTGCTGAGAGCCAGAGACCCCCTGGGGTCAGAACCATCCCAGCCGGTCCTCTTGGCTTTCTCAAGTCCCGGGCCCTGGTGATGGGGGTGGCTTTTTCCTTGTTAGTACAGGGAGGGTATTTTCCATCCGAGAGATTTGCATTTCCGTGCCCGCGATTTGTTTCCTGCTTTCAGTGGGACGGAGGAGGATATGAGTGAGTGTCCTTGCACTAGTTCCTAAGTACCGGATCTGATTCAGATCACCACTATGCCACAGTGGTACCTTTGGGGGTGGCCTGCCTCTGTCCCTGGATCAGTGCAAGGGAGGCAAAACTTTACTTCTTCCCGTCTTAAGTTTCTGGCTAGGACTCTAACGAAAAGATTAACAGAAGAGCAGTTCACGCACGCAATGCACGGCACAAGAGAGCAACCTAATGAAAAGTACCTCACAACGGTGACGCAGAATTCCAACTTCCTTTCCATCCTCAATAAAGGAGAGTACATTTGCAGAGGTGATGGGACGAAGGAAAACCATTATAGGCCCCAAGGACAGCAAGCTGGGAAGGGAACAATACGGAGGAAGGTGATGGAGAATGGTTGGCTTCCAGATTCTTCTGGTTCTTCTCGGGGCTGGTGAATGCAAAAGAATTTATATCTTGTCTTCAGGCCAAACGGGGAAAGTAAAGAGCTTTTCCTGTGTTGGCTGCTTTTTCTTTTTCCCCTGACTCAAAAACCTTTTATTTAATTTATACAAAAAGCTACTAAATACAAAAAGTAGATTAAAACAAAACAGTTATTTTTTTTTCTGGCACAGTTTAAATACACATAATGGATAATTCCAAAGAAATGCATTTTCCCCACAGTGTCCGGGACTGAAATTCTACCGAAATCGCTGCTTCTGAGTAACTGTGTTGGCCCCTTCTAGATTGCTTTCAGCTCAAAATAATTTCTGTGACAAAGTGACGTATCTTGGGTGGCCTGTTCTGCTACTTTTCATCATCAAAATGTCTAGGGCTTTTTTCCCTCCCTTACATCGAAGACTGATTCTCTCCACGTCTGAGACTTCTCATTTGGGGAATATTATTTTGGAAGTGAAATGGGGGGGGGGGCTCCCAGAGGAGAGGGCTGAGGGTGATTTCTGTGGATTTCACCAGATCCGCTGCTCCACACGGTCTCTGTGCCTTGGGGGCATTTAAACCTTAGATGTGCTTGGATCCCATAACCCTTTAAGACTTCCAGTCAAAAGTCACCCTAGTCTAGAGTCTAGAACTACAGTTGTAGATTTTTCAAAATTGGAAGAGATTCAGGGTCCCTGGGTAGCTCAGCATGTGACTCTTGTTCTTGGGATTGGGAGTTAGAACCCTACATTCGGTGTAGCAGTTACTTAAATAAATAAATAGGTAAAGAAAGAAACTTTTTTTTTTGTTTTAAATGGAAGGGAGGGGTGCCTGGGTGGCTTGGTCAGTTAAAGTTGTGTCAGACTCTTGATTTTGGCTCAGGTCATGGTTTTGCGGGTCACGGGTTCAAGCCCTGCATTGGACTCCATGCATGGAGCCTGCTTGGGATTCTGTGTCTTCCTCTCTCTGCCCCTCCTCTGCTCTCTCTCCCTCTCTCTCTCTCTCAAAATAAATAAATACATACATATGTACATACATAAAATTGGAAGGGATTCTAAAGGTTCTAAAACCCAAATACATTAAATAATACATAAGTAAGTCCTGAATACCTTTCGATCTGAAGGAGACTGTGGACTCTGAGAGGAGAAAGCCGTATGACAGGTGCCGCCAAGGACGGGCCAGGCCGCTCCGGGATCGTGATGGAGTGAGACCAGTGCGCCGTGCAGTCACGTCCGGAGCACAGACGCAGATGCACGACCACGTGCGGACCACAAGGACGACCACACAGCTCCCCCTCGGCTGCCAGCTTCCTTACCCATCACAGTTTCAGCCTGCTCCGTCCCTCCATGTCCTAATAAAAGTCAGAATATTCAATCCTGCAACAGCCCCCCCGCCCCCCCGATTTCCAGCAGCATTCATGCCGAGCAGCCCTTCCCTCTGGGACCCTCTCCCAACCCCTCACCACAAACTGAGGTCCTATAAATCCTTCCCGCCCCCTCTCACTGAGACACCCCAACTCCCAGTCTCCCCCTCCCCCCAGTATGTGGGATCCGTGCTGCTGTGACAGGTACTATCAAATTCAACGGGGTTTGGCCACAGGTCCGCCTTGGCTGCTGGGCACCAGCGGCGCCACGGGTAGGTCGGAGCCCCTGTCACCCCCCCACCATCCGTCCCAAGAGCAGCTGCAGATTCCACCTAGCTCCCCAGATACAGCAACCTCTCTTACTTAGCATGTTCAGCCAAAAGAAACTTCCTGCAGATTTCTAAGAACGTGAACTGCAACAAAAAGCACTCCTTGTTCGTGATGTATTGAGTTTTTCGGTAATCAAGTCATAGAGGGGACAGTCGCTGCATTGTGCGATTCCTAAGCACAGTCCCCTCCTCCTGCTCGTGTCTTAAATCTGAATTGCTTTAGTTCTGTTTGTTTTCCAAGAAATTCCTACAGGAGCTTGGAGAATTCTGGGGTTCTCCCACATGGTCCCATCCCCAAGGCTTTGCATCTCTTAGAAAACACAGAACCTGCCTGCCGGTGCAGGATGGGGAACACAGCGCTGTGCACATCGGTGCCGACCATGGGGTCAAAGCCTCAGGACACGCAAAAATGAAAAACACTGACAGCATCTTAGTGACAAGGCTGGAGAGAAGAGACGGTGTAAACTGCCTCCACCGCCTCCTTAGGAGACACGCAGGCCTCCTGGAAGGTGGCGGTCAGATGAGTCACCTCTTTCTCCTTCCCTGAGAGCCGCTCAGCCGGAGCCCCTGGTCAGGGGAGTGGGGGTGGGGGCGGGCGGCGGAGGCCTGGGAGCAGGCGGAGAAAGGTCTTCTCATGGACAGCTGACCGTTCTTAGCACGTTGTCTCATTTCCGCGGAGAAGGAAGAGATGCCTTCGGAATCTCTCACATTCACTGACTCAGCCTCCCCTCCCCCCTCCTTCCCCCTTTTCTCGTCTCTTCTCTGTTTCTCTCTTTCTGTCTCACCCTCTCAGATGTCATCCGCATACACTCTGTGATATTCACCCTAGAATGGAGCTAAACTTCGTATTTTCATGTTTTTATAGCCTCCCCCCAGAGGGTGAATGAATGTAGCCCTGCTTTGGTGGGTTCTGCCTACCAGGTGACAGGAAGAGAGGCTGCAGGGGGTAGATTCTGGAAAGAACTCAGAGACTGGTCCACATGACCCTGACCCCTGCCCGGGATCCTCCCACTTCCCCCACTCAGCCCATCCTCCTCAGGAGTCCCCCATAAGTTCCCAGTCCGCCCCCCCTTCTTCGTTCTCAGAACTGTCCATTTCAAAAGCATTTCCAGGAATATGACTCAGAGATGTCCCCACTCAGCCAGTCCTCAGTATCCTGCGCCCCAGGGCACACGTCACCCCTCCACCTCCACGAGCCCCTCTTCTGCACACAAACCCATCCGCATCTACTCCAGGCCCCTGCACCTGCTTCCTGCCCCCCTGCGCACCGGCACCTGGTGCAGCGACACGCCTGAACTTGACCCGGGCTGGGCAGGTGGGGGCATCTGCCGGCCTTGTGATGTTGTCACATTTGAACCATACGGAGATGAGTACGGCCCCTGCTCGAGGATGGCCGGCGAATTCATGAAGCTTCCATATTTTAATAAAGATAGTAATAATGTCAACATATCTAACGATATGATTATTATCCACGAGCTAGTAGTGTGTGTCCCGAGAAAGCAAGTGACCACAAAGGGCACTCACAAGCCACCAAATCCACCACTCCACCCGATGCCCATTCCCCGAGGCCCAGCCCCCCCTTAGGGCATCCCACCATCCATGGGAAGTTGGCAGCTTCACCTGAAGGTGTAAGGATTGAGGCAGAGCTCCCGAGCATCTGATTCTCGATTTGGGCTCAGGTCATGATCCAGGGTCACGGGATGGAGCCTCTCGTCGGGCCGCATGCTGAGCGAGGGGCCTGCTTGATTGTCTCTCTGCCTCTCTCCCCTGCTCACTTGCTCACTCTAAAACATGAAAAATAAACTAATTCCAAAAGGAGAACAAGCAGGGCCCCTGGCGGGCTCAGTGGGAAGAGTCTGCGACTCTTGGTCCCGGGGCTGGGAGTGTGAGCCCCGTGCTGGATGGAGACATGACTTGCGTCAATAAACAAACTTGAGAGAGAGAGAGAGAAGGGACAAGTGGTTGGCTCGGTGAAGTGCTGATGAAGGTCACCCGGGACGAGGACGTGAGCACCCCTGCCTGTGACCGGTCTGCGACACTGGCCCATTTGAACAGGGGTGGAAAAGGGCAGAGGAGCTAAGTCTCGAGATGTGCTCCATCCGGGCACCCACATTCCGCAGCCCGAACGATTTTCGGGTCTCAGAGGGAAAAGTCTGTGCTCCTGGTCTCCGGTGGCCCGCGAGGGGCCGGACCTTCCCCACAGCAGCGCCGTTCCGCTCAGCATCTCACAGACAATGCGAGCCTGAGGGACAGGCGCACCAAGAATCTCTGTTCCCTGAGCAAGGCTTGACTCAGAGATCCTGCCTTTGATGACCCAAGCCTGCGAGTCTCTGTAGAAATGACTTCGATGTCACCCCGTTGAAACTGGGCCTGCCACGCAGCCTGCCTTCTAAACACATTGCTGTCTATCTCCCTGGCCCCGTTCTTGTGCCGTGGAGCTCCCTTGGGTGCAGGGAAAAGCTCTTTTTTCTTCTTTTTTTTTCCTTTTCTTTCTTTATCTTTCTTTCTTTTTCTCCTGCTTTCCCCCCAAAAATTCCCTGTGAGACTTTTTCGCCAACGCCGAGCAGGGGTCAGGAGTCTAGTGAGAGCGTGCCGAGGAGAGGAAAGCCATTATAGATAACATTTTCAGGAGTTAAGCACAAAAGGGAGTTGAGAAGGAGACAGGAGCACGTCAGGCTAGGAAGGCCAACGCCCAGTTAGCTTGATTTCAGCTGCAAACTTTATTTTGGCTCTTATACTGATGAGAAGTCAGAGAGTAAGAAGAACTCAGTTTAGGAGAAGAAGATAGACTTGAAACAAAGGACAACAGTGAACACATGTGCCGGTCAAAGTAGGACTCAGGTCAGGTGTGTGCCAGCAGAGCGACCGGCAAGTTTTCGGTGTCACGGGATAAGCCAGGCCCAGGTCCCGCAGCCTCAACCCAGAGTCGTAGTTAAACAAATCTCATCAAAATGAGGTAAAATGATGCGATTTACTCTAAATTTATGGATAAGACCCAAGACTTTACGAGTGTTTCTCACTTGCGTTAAGCAGTGTGGGAGCTCCTTCCTGAAGCGCCTCTGGTTCGGGTGCTGGGGTGGGACCACCAGGAGCTCCAGCCGAGTGGACAGAGGAGAAGCCCTAGAAGACAGGGGACACCTGCTTGCTTCTGGAAGAAGTTGCCCTTAAATGGGCTTCTGAGGGAAGAGCAGGAGTTTGTTTGCAGATAGAGGAAGCAGACGCTCTAGGAAGGGGGGAGGCTGGCACTGGGGTCTGGAGGCCTGGGAAGGTGCTGTGGGCGGAGGCTACCACATCTTCCAAATTCTGCCGAGAGGAGAGGCGGGTTGGCCATCCGAGGGGAGGGAGAAGAGGCTGAGAGGAGGCGAGCAGGGGGATAGCTCGATCCTGAATTTTCTTGACCAGATCAAGTGTCTGAATTTGGTGCTGGGCCTCTAAGGAGACAGGTTAGGGTTTTTAAGCAAAGGTGACATGATCAAATTTCCATTTGTCACATAAGTCAACCGGAGCAATTATGTTTTCTTGGTCTTTTATTAATGTTTATTTTTGAGAGAGAGAATGAGCGGGGAGAGGGGCAGAGAGACAGGGGGACAGAGGATTGGAAGTGGGCTCTGCACTTACAGCAGCAAGCCTGATGTGGGGCTCGGACTCATGAACCCTGAGACCATGACCTCAGCCAAAGTCAGAGATTCAACCAGGTGCCCCTCTTCTGTTGGTCTTAATCATAATCTCAAATACAAGCAAAGTACAGACTGGGGTGGTGAAGGCCATGCACCAGAAACACAGGGTTGACGTCTTTAATAAAAAACTCATACAGAATAATAGGAAACAGCATCGGAATGTCTGGGGGGGGGGGGGAATGGGCAATTTTCTGAAAAGATCACTTCCAGAACATATTAAATAGTGATATGAAAAGTGATCAGCCTCGCTGCCCTATAAATGCCTAGTGAAATGACAATTCGACCCATTTCACCCAACCCGCTGGCGATGACTAGGGAATAGATGCTCTCCTGTTGGCAGGAATGAGGGGGAGGAGCGTTTCCATGGGCCTCGTGACTGGCTTAACACTCCAGGAAGGAACTCTGGCAGCGCGCTCATAATTCAACTTCTAGACCTGATGACTATCTTTCTGGGAATTTATCAGAAAGTTCGTCAGGAAGTTATCAAAGATGTGGACAAAGATTTATGTATAAAGTGCACTAGTTATAATAGGTAAGAAAACACAAAAAACCCAAACACTAAGATGTCCCACAGTCTTGGGAATTGTAGGAACCTACAATATGATATTATCTAAGTATAAACACTGTTTCTGATTATGCGAAAGCTTCATCAGTTCTGCCAGATTGTGAACAGAGGTGGTCACCGGTTGGTGACATAATGATGAGTGATTTCTGCTTTGTAAAAGTGTTTTCCAGGGGCATCTGGCTGGCTTGGTGGATGGAGCCCGAGAGCCTTGATCTTGAGGTTGTGAGTTTGAGGCTCACATTGGGGGTAGAGATTACTTAAAGATAAAATCTTTAGAAAAATAACTAAAAAAAAGTTTTCCTGTATTTTTCTTTTTTTCCCATAACGATACGAGGTCTAGCCCAAAATAAGGAACTGACGGCTGAATTGCTTGCAGGGACGCAACTTGGAGGCCGTGCAAACCAGTCACAACGTGCAGCCTGCCTACCTTTAAATTTTCAACCCACAAACCACAGAATAACAATTTACCCTCTTCTAAATCCTTACCATACACTAAGCACTTGAGAGGCTTAATAAAATTCAATGCTTCCAGTGCCTACCACTTTCCCAGTGCCAAGGCTTTCAGGATAAAAGAAGTTAGGCTTAAGCGGGAAATGAACTGGCCTAACGCCTGCCATCTCATTTAGTGCTGTCTTGACCCTCCTTTTTCACCCAATCCCTTTTATTTAGTCCAGTTCATCCATGAATATCCTGATCTTTGAGCTGAAGCCGCAAAGGCACAGACCCTTCATCTCTCTGGAAAACTTTCTCCCCAAAGCCAAGGCGCCTGGGAGCTGGGGGGAGGCTTTCCTGAGATCATTTCCCTCTTCCTTCTTCCCCGCCTTTAACTTTTGCCCCTGAGGCCACAACCAGCTTTGTCACTTGGTAGTGAGGCTCGTTGGTGCCTCTTCCTTCAAGATCAGAGGTCAGTGCCCGTGACCGTCCTGGTCCCTCCAGAGAGAGCTAGCTAGCTTTCTCTCTCTCTCTGGCTCCTTCCTCCCCGGTCCTGGGCCCTCTCCCCCCTGCCCTTTGCTCTCTCCAGCTCCCTTCCTTTCTCCCAACTTCCCTCTTAACCTTCTCCAGTTCAATCCCCTGGTTTCCATCTCTACCTCCATCGCTTCATCTTTATTATCATTGCTGAAAGCAAATGCCAAATCACTATTTTTTTTTTTTTAAAGAGGCTTTTTAGAGCAGTGGTTCATTGATACGTAAGCCATGAATGGGTTCTATGCCGACAGTTCCCTTCTCCTAGGATTCTTTTGGGGGTTTTCGGGCCTGTTCCGCGGCTGTGCACCTGCTTGGCCACTCGGGGCGGTGTGCGCACCGGCCGGTGGTCCGCGGGGGGAGGGGAAGAGCGGGGGGCTCCCCGCGGGAGAACGGCGTCGAAAGATCCGTCCCCCGGCCTTTGTCTCCAGACGCCAGTTCTGACGCCCGCAGGACACCGGTGACCTGCTGCCCCAGGGAGCCCGGACATGGCAGCTTTTCCAAACCCCTGCCTCCCCGCGTGCCTGCTGGTCCTCACTTTGTTCCGACTGTCCCGGCCAGATTCGGGTAGGTCCCCCCGGGTCTCCCTCTCCGCCTCCCTGGGCTTCCCCCCCACCGGCGACCGCAGCCAGGGTGCGGGTGGCGCAGACTGCCCTCCGTCCGAGCGGGCCCTCAGCCCCCCGCACGCCCCGTCTGCCCGCCCGGTTTCCGCAGCCCCCTTCGACGTGATCGGCCCCGCGGAGCCCGTCGTGGCCGCGGTGGGGGACGACGCCGAGCTGGCCTGCCGCCTGTCCCCGGGCGCGAGCGCCGAGCGCACGGAGCTGCGCTGGCTCCGCGGGGCGGCGGCGGTGCTGGTGCGCCGGGACGGCCGCGAGCGGGAGGCCGAGCAGGCGGCCGCGTACCGCGGCAGGGCCACGCTGGCGGACGGCGACCTCGCGGCCGGGCGCGTCGCCGTGCGCCTACACCGGGTCCGGGCGGCGGACGACGGCGAGTACCGGTGCCTCTTCCGGCAGGACGGCCGCTCCGCCGAGGCCAGCGTGCGCCTGAAGGTGGCGGGTGAGTGCGCGCGGTCGGCCCTCCGGGGACTCCCGCGGCGCGCGGTTCCCTGCGCGGTTCCCTGCGCGGCTCCGGCCTTCCGGGGGCCGCCGCGCTCGCTGCCCGAGTCAACCCTTTCTGGGGCGGGAAGGGCGGGCGGGCCGTGCGAAGGGCGTTCGAGAGGTTTCCCCGGTTGCTGATTTCGAGGCAGTACAACGTGCTCTTGCATTAGTGAAACCAGAGCGGACTCGATCCCGTGCCCGGACTGAGCAGGTAAGTGGTGTCTGTTGGCCACCCCTCCGGGGAGAAGGCTGGGCTGCGCTTTTCCGCAGCAGGCTTTGAGGCTGCCACGGACTCCCTAAGATCCTAGGCGGTGGCTGCTCGCTGACACTCTCCATCCACCCAGAAAAGCTTTTGGGTTTTGTTTCCAATTCTTTTTTCTTTTTTTTGCTTCAAGCAACATTCCAGGGCGACACAGTAAGGAAAATGGTAAGCCTTCGGGAGGAAAGGATGCATTGAGGCTGTCTTTCCCGCCTACCAGTGAATGGCATCGAACTAATCCCTTTCTGAGCCTTAGTACCACTATAAAACTGGGCGTGCATCTATCAAACAAGATTTTGCAAGATGAAGTAAAAATAGACAGTATATTAGAAAGTGCCTTGTCAATTCTACAAGCATTATATACTTGTGAGATACTGATACTGTGCCTCCTCCGACTGCCCCCTAGAATGTGTAATATACGAATGTGTTGTCTTTTGTGTATTTATTAAAATAAAGTTTAGAAACGACTTAGGTGTCATTTGGGTGGGTCCCGCCTCAGGACAGGCTGTCCCACGGGGCAGTACGGTGTATAGCTCACATTTCTTTTGTCGGAAAGTTATCTTAAAAGATTGATTATAAAACCCGAGATCTGATAGCAGGAAACTGTTATTGTTACCTTTTGAAAGTGATGGACCTCTTGGAGAATCTGCTAAAAGTGCAGCCCTTTTCATGAGAAGAATATGCATTTTCACACACACAGACTGAACCGTGGCTTTAAATTAATAGATGCAGACACGTGTTTAAGGACTCTCCTCTGCAGCATGGTGCTTTTCTGTGCTCTGTAGCGTTGTAAGACAATAATTAGGCTGAAAACAGAAAGGATAAAAACAGCTTTATGTGGATAAATGTTAGGACATAACTGGGGTGGGGGAGGGACAGTGAGGTTGAAACCATTTAAGAAAGTTCCTGAATCAGTATCACGGGGAAAGGAAACTTGCACTGTCAGCTACAATCTCAATGCAGGGACCCTCCAGGCCCTCCCTCAAGGACACCCCTTCTCTGTTCAGCCTGAAGTACCCACTCCCGGTTCTCCTCCTCAAAGTCCTTGCATGCTACTTGCGACCACAAAGCGCTCTCCCATCTCTGGAGCTCCCTAGCCTGCCTCGAAGCCATCGGTCTTGCTGCTCCTGGTCTAGAAAAGCTTCCTGTGTGTGTGCATCAAACTGCTGCCTACACTTCAGACACTAAATCCCAATACGGCATCCCTGTCTGATAAGGTTCCTTTGGCTGGTGCCTCGGTTTCCTTGTGAAATGAAACAGAGCAGGCACCCCTCTCATTGCTAGTTTCCGTGTGCTTCTCTGTCCCAGACCGCGTAGCCCTGTGGCTGTGAGGCTCCCGGAAGGGTGTCCACGGCGTCAGGCCGGCTTCTCTCTCCGTAGCTCTGGGCTCTGACCCTCACATCCATATGGAAGTTCAAGCAAGCGGAGCGATCCGGCTGGAGTGCACCTCGGCAGGGTGGTACCCAGAGCCCCAGGTGCAGTGGAGAACTTCCGAGGGGGAGACGTTTCCATCCGCATCAGAGTCTAGGAATCCAGACGAAGAGGGCCTGTTCACTGTGGCCGCTTCCGTGACCATCCGGGACACTTCCGTGAAGAATGTATCCTGCCACTTCCGGAACCTCCTTCTGGGCCAGGAGAAGGAAGTAGGGGTTTCCATACCAGGTCAGTGAGGCCAGCGTCGGGTCCCCAGGTGACACAGGTTTGGGGCCGTGTCACCGGGGAAGCTGCCCCAGCCATGCCCTCCTGACACAGCCGTCTACTTTCCGCACCTAAGCCCCTGACCACCGATGTCATGGGTCCCCGCCCATGCATCTCCTAGAAGAAGGATTCTGAACACATCAACCCTCCCTAGATCTCATACGAGTCCCAGGCTTTCCATTTTAGCAGACTTGTCTTAGAATCAGAAGCTTTGTCTTTGGGGCCTTCCTAATCCAGAGCCTTCTCTCCTTAACTAACAGGGAAGCCTGTTTCCACTCTGGCCCCTCGGGCCCCATCCCAGGCTAGAGCTCCATCTAGGTTTCCAGGGTCCTCAGGGAAGCACATCTTCTCCTTGCTCCCCCCAGACCATCTGGCTCAGGCAGGAACCTTTCTTTATTCTTTGGCCACTGAGTCCCTTTCTGTTGCGCACAGGGGGGCATTTCCCCTTCCGCATTCACTTCCTTCATCCCCTTGGCTCCCATCCTCCACTGACAGCTAAGAAAGAACTTCCACAAGAGCATGCACTGGTCCATTATTTTCTTTACTTCCCAGGTCCTGTCTCGAAATGACTCCTGTCCGTCTTCATTCCCCTCTTTCACTCCCCTCTCCTACCTGAGGTCCACAGTTTTCTGAAAAGCGTAGAGCAGTGTCAGAAGGACTCGTTTTTGCCGAGGGAGGCGTGGGGGGGAGGTCCAGGTCCTCCTCTCTTCCAACCCCCTTTAAAATCAGAAGCAGAGAGGGACTGGCTCAGAGTTGCCCGACAGATGTTTTTCTTGGGGATTTTGTTTCAGCTTCCTTCTTCCCACGGCTGACTCCCTGGATGGTGGCAGTGGCTGTCATCTTGATGGTCCTGGGACTTCTCACAATTGGGTCCATATTTTGCACTTGGAGACTGTACAGGGAAAGATCCATACAGAGGAGGGATGAATTCAGCTCTACAGGTGAGTCAGAGGCTGCTTGTCAGGAGTGCTTCCGAGTGGGGATGGATCAGGTCCTTTCAGATGTCTGCCCATGGGAAGATATTTGAGTCTAGGATTCAAATTGAATCCTTGAAAGAGGGGGGATTATAAGGCACCTGAAGCCACTGAACCCCAATATGAAGGTCTGGGGGCGCAGAAAGGGCAAAACCAATGCTGACTGAGATATTAGACCTGATGCTCACTCACTCTCCACCCTCAGACTCTCTCCTACTTCTAACTCAATTTCCCAGTAAAGATTAGAGGTCTCATCCCAAGCAGTAGGAACGTCCTGCAGATTCCTCAGGGAAAAACAAAACAAAACAAAACGTAATCATCGTCCCTCATGTATTGATACAGCTTCAGTAGTCAGGTAGTCCGACATGAACCATTTACTCCCTTGTCGTTAAGGAATTTCTGGAAGGTCATTAAGGTATTTCTGTTTGTTTTCCAGAGAAACTCCTGGAAGAGCTCAGTAAGTTCTCTCTTCTGGTCGTTAGTGCACCAACAAGGTGTTCTCTCTCTTACTAGAAAACCCGCCATGACCTCCCCCCCCCTTCTCATTGCAGAATGGAAGAAGGCCACCCTGCACGCAGGTGAGTGACGGGACTTCTCAAGGACTCTGAGGCTCTGTCGCCCAGGGATTTGAGGTCCTGTAATTGTTGGAGAGGAAAACACTAACACAGTTTTGTGGTGAGGATAGACAGGGGAAAGATGGTGTAAACGGGCCCCACATTTTCCTTGAGGCACAGAGAGGGCCCTTGGAAGATGTTTTGAAGCCAGGCCCCTCTGAGAGGCACCCCTGAGGCCCTGGGGTCAGTCAGCTCACACATCACCCTGCGGCTGTTCACAGAAGGGGAAAATAGAGACAGAAGAACAGGCCAAACAGCTCTCTTCCTGAGGAGATCTGCCAAAGTCCAGAACAGTCTCTCTCTCTATATATATATAATTTTTTTTTTTGAGAAGAAAGCATAAGTCTTGTCACCTCTAACACTCCTGATGCTCAGACTCGCTCTCTCTCTGTCTCTAGTCGACGTGACTCTGGATCCAGATACCGCCCACCCCCACCTCTTTTTGTATGAGGATTCAAAATCTGTCCGACTGGAAGATTCGCGCCAGAAACTGCCGGAGAAGCCGCAGAGATTTGACTCCTGGCCTTGTGTGTTGGGTCGGGAGACCTTCACGTCGGGGCGACATTTCTGGGAGGTGGAGGTGGGGGACAGGGCCGACTGGGCAGTTGGGGTGTGCAGGGAGAATGTGGTGAAGAAAGGGTTTGACCCCATGACTCCCGAGAACGGGTTCTGGGCCGTGGAGTTGTATGGGAACGGGTACTGGGCGCTTACCCCACAGCGGACCCCCCTCCCGTTGGCAGGACCCCCCCGGCGGGTTGGGATTTTCCTGGACTATGAATCAGGAGACGTCTCCTTCTACAATATGGCCAGTGGAGCCCCCATCTATACTTTCTCCAAGGCTGCCTTCTCTGGTCCCCTTCGGCCTTTCTTCTGCCTGTGGTCTTGTGGTAAAAAGCCCCTGACCATCTGCCCAGCCACTGGTGGGCCGGAGAGAGTCACAGTAGTTGTGGATGCCAAGGACTCCACTAAGGCGATCCCACTGTCTCCCATCGGGGAGGACCCTGCCTCTGGGGACACAGATACGCTCCACTCTAAGTTGATCCCTACCCAGCCCAGCCAAGGGGCGCCTTAGGGAAAACCCCGCCTCAAGTGCTTTCCTGTCCGATAAGCCCTCCCTCTGTCCCCTCCTGGTCACCAGCTGCCAAGCTCACCCAGCCCTCCTTTCTTCCTGTTGGGTAGGCGTCAGTCGGTCTTGGGGAGGTCGTGTTGGTGCTGCTGGAGAAAGTGGCCTGTAGGGCCTTCCTGATCTGTTTCTGTACTGAGACTCGGGGGCCAGGGAGGTGACTCTAAGCTGTTTCTAGTGTTTTCCAACAGCCCCAACCCCCGCCCCAGGCCAAGTCCTGTAGGAGGGACAGCTCAGCCATCAAGACGAGGTGGGCTTGGCATGTGATTGTCACAGAAACATCTCAGTGTCCAGAATAGGGAACAGGTCGGAACCCCATACACGTCTGGGAAGGGAAAAGTCGAGGCTGAAGTCCCATAAAGGAACTTGGGGGACATCGCGATGGAGGAAAGTGAGGGGAAGCCGGTCTGTCCCCCGAGTTTTAGGGCCTGTCTCTCCAGTTTTCTAAGACATGTCCTGCAGAGTGGAGGAAGCAGGCCCTCCTTCTTCGGGATCTGAGCAGACGGTGCGGGGCGTGGAGGGATGAGGTGAGCGGGGCGGGGGGCCTGACAGAAGATTCGATCCAGGAGAAAACGTGAGCCAAGACGCACGCTGTGTGCACAGCCGTGACTCAGTTCCTGCTTCCCTGCTTGTAGCCTCCTGTGTCCCCCTCACCTGGGGTGGTCCAGCCTCACACTGGGGACCCCGCAACTTTCCAGCTCCCTCCTTCCTTTTGATTTAGAGTCTCTCCACCTCAGAGCCTTTCCAGAAACCCTGGTCAGCAACGTCACCTCTGTACCAGCCGTGTCGGCCTCAGGGCCCCCCCAGCCCCCACCCCAACATCTGGCTTAACTCCCTGAACAGGCCTTCAGTCCGCTCCCTGAGCAGCCGGTGCCCACAGCGGCCACCTTCCCCGCCGAGCCTCCTGCGTGCTGTTCCTGGGTCCCCAGATGCTGTGTCCTTGTCGCGCTAGCTCAGCTAGACTGACTGCACCTGCTGGGTTTGCACTGTCCGTACACTGGTGGCTTGTCACGCCAATGGACTGCAGATTTGCCTGGGCTCACCCCTTCTACTTGTGTTTTTCCAGTTTCCAGCAGAGATGTCCCCCGTGGCCTTGACCTAATAAATAAGTCTGTTGATTGCTGAAAACTGGCATCTGCACCTTCCTTTCTTTATCCCAACAAGTGGAACTGAAACAAAACCAGGCACAAACTGCAGTGTAGCCGGCCGGCCGAAGCGGCGTGGCCCCGCGCCCCCAGGGCTCGTCTGCGGGCCTGACGGCAGTGGACACAGGGCTATTGTCCCCTGACGGTCTAGCTACGGACGGGAAGGCCAGGTGCCAGTCCTGCCGACCCTCAGCCTCTGGGTGGTGAGGCCACGTCTACTACTAAGAAGCGAGTAGGTGTAGGGGAGTGAAGCCACCTCTTCCAATTTTAACAGCACTTTTCCAGGAGGAGACATTTGGGAAATGTTTAATTGTAACGCCTACAAATTGGAAAAATAAAAACAAAAACCTTGGGTGATCTTTAGAAACCTCTTTTTCAGGGGTCCCTGGGGGGCTCATTTGGTTAAGCACCCAGCCCTTGATTTTGGTTCAGGTCATGCTCTCCTAGTTTGTGAGTTCAAGCCCCAGTCGGGCTCTATGCTGGTGGCATAGAGCCTGCTTGGGATTCTGTCTCCCTCTCTCTCTGCCCCTTCCTGACTCGCTGTCTGTCTCTCAAAAATAAATAAACAATTTTTAAAAAGAAAAGAAACCACTCTCCCTGAAGGGAAGCCCTAAGGATTCCTACTTGAGGACCTTTGTGGTCCAAGGGGCTGAAAGTTTTGCCCTGTGTTGCCCCAAGCAAGGATCCAGAACGGTCTCCTTCCCAGATGCTCTGACCTGAGTGCAGTTCAACCAGCTCTGAATGTGAGTTTCCAAAGATTCACCAAATGGTGGGAATGTCACCTAATATGTGTGTCTTCTGCTAAGAAGTCATCAGAATCAGGTCCATTACAGATCCAACAACAAGAAATCCAAATTCCAAATGACACGCATGCTAAGGTATCATTTCCATTATTGCACCACATACATTTCTCATAATTAAGCTAAAAAACAACATTTCCAAGTTTTCAGCCTGCTGACTACCCCCACAGCGGATCGTGACAGACTAAAACCCAACATTCTCTCATAGGTGAAAGTTCTGAACACCAGACAGGCCTCTTACCACATTCACCATGTATTGTGACAGGCGACATTGTCAACAGCTCTGCGGTACTCATCTTTGTTCTTGTCACCTCCTGGGCCCCATTTTCATTTCGGTTTTGGTTATGATTTTGGTTTCAGTGTCTTCCTATGGACTTGGGGTTCAAGACCTACATAACAATATCTAGATAATGACGTTTCCACATATGCGTTACTGCATTATTTTAAAATCATTCTGATTGGGGCGCCTGGATGTCTCAGTCGGTTAAGCGTCTGAGTTTGGCTCAGGTCATGATCTCGCGGTTCGTGAGTTCGAGCCCCACATTGGGCTCTCTGCTGTCAGCACAGAGCCTGCTCCACATCCTCTGTCCCCCTCTCTCTCTTGCTCCTCCCCAGCTCATGCTCTCTCTCTCAAAATAAATAAACATTAAAAATTTTTTAAAAATCACTCTGCATAAGGCTTGTAAATCAGGAGATACACAGGTGTTATTTGGGAAAGGGATCAAGAAGGAAAATGGATGAGAAGTGACTGTCAGCATTTACTCCACCTGCCTCCTTTCAGAGATGAGAATCCAAAGCCCAGAGACATGAAGTGACTTGATGAAAGCATGCAGTCAGCGCTTAAGCCGGGACCTGGGAGGGAGTGTCCTGCTATCCGCCCAGGACATCTTCCACTGAACAAACCATGGCTGAGTGGGAGGACTAGAGACTTCGAGAAATCGTCAAGGTGGACCCCGTTGGCTCAGGAGACCCTTAGGCATGAAGAGGGTCAGGAGAAGAAAACAGTACCCCAGTGTGCCATGTCATACTTGGACCGGGGGCCGGCACCTGGAGAACGGGACCGAAAGGGCCCCTTCCGCCATCACTTCCGGGCTCCCCGACACCCAGGGTCCGCCTTGCCACGGCCCTTCCTCAAATTCCTGTCACCCCACACTGTCCCCCCCCCCCCCCCCCGGGCCAGCCACCCTACCCTGTACCCCGGAGAAAAACATCATACGTCACTATTTAAGCGTCGATTTTTGTTCAAATTAGACTTTCCGAAAGTCAAAGAAAGAGTCCAAAGTTCTTTAAAAATACTTGGGAATGTCAGGCAGTCGCTTTGCTGGTTTCATGTATGTGTGCATCCTGAAATGTGTTTGTGAAATCTCACCCAGCACAGGTGGGGCTGCCCCCAAACCTTCCTTCAGTGAGAGACAAGGACCCATAGGTTGTCATCAGCTCTCTGACTCCCTCCCCTGCCCCATGATTCTTGGCCTCCCCATGAGCCATGAGCTCCTTGACCTTTCCAGGAAAACGGTCACGAGCCACAGTACAACCTGACAGTATATTCGTAGGAAACATCTGTGTCCTTCCCCCCTCCCCCCCCGCCCCGCCCCCAGCCTCTTTGCACTCGGCACCCTCGAGGAGGAAGTTACCTGATGAGCCTTGAGGCTCTTTCACAGCTGGCACCGGCTACCAGGGCCTGGGGCAAATGATCCGCCTCGGTAGTTCTGCCTTTATTTCGGAATCTTGTACGAGAGAGGACAGTGGGTGCTGTGGACTCTGGAACCCGGAAACTTTATCTGCATCCTGGAGAGAGCTGCTTGTCTTCCCAAAATGCTCTCGTGCAACCTCCTCCCTTAGGCCACTGCGACAATCGAATTTGAATGTGTTCTATAGATTGTTCCCACCTTATCTCCTGGGAAGGCGGGGCTCCCATTTCCGGTGCTGGGGAAAACCCTGCAGGTCAGCGTCGCGGGCCACCTCCAGTGATTCCCGGCCAGACATCCCGAGCAGGTGGGCACGCGCAGACTGAGCCTATGAATGGCCACCGTAAGGCATGCTTCGGCCGGCTGCACTCCGTGTTTCACGAACATTTGGGGCCAGAGCCCTGTCCCTCAGAGGCCTGAACGCGTTTTCCGAATGTGGCCCCTCCCCCTCCCCCTAGATCCAGCCTTTTTCTAAAGCTAGATCCTAAAGTGATGACCTCAAATTTGGGTGCACACTAGAATCACCCAGGGGAGAGGGGAAACCTTGGAATCCAGTCCGCAGGTGGGAGTCTCACAATCCCAACTCACGGAGACTGAGGTGGGGACGGTGCGGGCAGTGCCCACGTGCTCTCACCTGTCGCCTGCTAATGCCACACCAGTTTCTGTTAGGAAACGGTTACTGTGCTTCGGGCTGGTGACTTTCAAACCTGGGCGCACCTCAGAATGCCATGGAGCGCTTATTAGACCCGAATTCCTCGACTCTGTCCCCAAAATGTCTGACCCGGTAGGTGTTGGGGGAGACTGAGAATTTGCGACTAACTGGTTCTCTAGGGAGGGAGACTTGATGCTTAATTTAAGAGCTCTAGCTTTTCTATGCCGGGATTTATTCTGCAATTGAACTTGGATGAGACTGTAAAGCGTCTCGGAAAGCAGTTCCTGAGGTCAACACAGGCGAAAGGACTTGGCAGGCCTCCAGGCAGTTACTGACGAGTTCTAGCTTTGTGTGGAGCTCACCATCAGGTTCCCTGACTCCCAGGCGGTGACATCCTGACCACAGCACCCTGACGCTAACACTGGACAAGAAACCCCGAGGAAGGTCACATCCGCCGGGAAATGTGTTTAGAAAAGTTGTGGCAGTGGAGGCCTGGCATCAAGGGCCTCCTGTGCCAGGCTTACTAGATCCAGAAACTACTATTACTGCAGTAGAACATCCGCACAGGAAAGCCGGCAAGTCCTCAGTGTATGGAGCTCAAGGAACTCGGACTGCAAGCACCACCCGGCCTCCCAACACCGCTTCCCGGCCCCCCACCCCCACCCAGTCCCGCCGGGAGGAGGGGGAGCGTCAGCGAGCACCTGCTAGCCTGCGCGCGCCGGCAACAGCCCAAGCCTCCCGGGAGAAAGCGCGCGTTCCGGCAACACGGTGCCGTGAGTTTAGGGTGCTTCCCCCTCCGTGGAAGAAGGGCACCCTTCGCCCCGGGCATCCCGCTCCTCCCCTCCCGGGGCCTGGAATCGAATCCGCGGTCACACAGCAGGTGCCACACGGCCGCGCCCGGAGCCCGTGCTATTGCGCGCGGCCATGGGGGCCGGCGGCTCACGGAGGCGAGGTCTCACTCCGGTACGAAGAGTTCCCGCGTCCTGAACGACGGGTGGTGTCGAGGTTGACCCAGAAATAAACTTGGAGCGAATCCGGCGCCTGTCGGGTCAGGATGGCCGAGCGGTCTAAGGCGCTGCGTTCAGGTCGCAGTCTCCCCTGGAGGCGTGGGTTCGAATCCCACTCCTGACAAAGTGGTCTTTTACTTTTTTCAAACCCCATTTTTCCCTAGATTCCAACAGTGAAATGATCAACTTAAAACAATTATTATCTGTGTTCTAGAATGTAAGCTTTCTGTACGTAGAAGACGATGTAAGATCTGGTCATTTTAATCTCCTTTCTCTGTATGTAATTCTCTGTCCCTCCTTTCACATTCAAAGAATTCAGTGGATGTTTCTCCTAAATTACAAACACTAGTGTCGGCAGGGCCCCCTTTTCTTTTGTCTGCTTATAGATTTCTTTATAATAATACCCTTTTCTCAAGCTCATGTCCCTTCCTCCACCCCCGTAGGAAATTTCTGGAGAAAGGTCATCTCTTTTCTTCCAGATGCTTTGGTGGAATATATTTTTGGTGTCAAGTGCTTGCCTTTTAATTTTAATTTAATATGCTGTTTCATATATCCCATTCTATTTTTACTTTATTCCTGTCCTCCCATGGTTTTGAGGTTTACCTGTGTTGCCGTTGGCACACCTAGACTGATGGTTTTAATGCTGCACAGCGATCTGCAAGCGTGGGCTTGCCTCCTCACCCGGGGACGACTCCCAGACCGGGTCCACCTCCCGGCCACCGTGAAAAGGGATGCCATTAACGAACATCTCGTTACGTTTTCTGATTCCAAGCTGTGTATTCCACGAGGGAGTTTTCCCTGACATACAGCAGGAGCAAATGACCGGTCATGAGGGTCTGACAGTTAAAGAGTTTACACTTCAGAATAGGATTCAGGCCCCAAGGAATGTGATGTAGACACACAGAAATTCATGTTTAGCGACATCTTCAGAAATATCCCTCAAATTCAAGTTTCCTGATGTCCAACCTGCTTAGCTTAAGCATCAATAGTTACAGTTACAAATATTAACAGTTTCTATTTTGAACTCAAAACTTAGACAGTGAATAGAAGTCTTACATAATTTACCGCAAAAAGCCCCAAGGAATCAAAAAGCACAGGTGACTGGAACTTTCTCCTCACCATTCCTTTTTAAAAAAGAAATCCAATCTAACCCCAGGTTACAAGGAGAGAAAACAGAGTGACTCTGTTTTATGACCACTGATGCTCAGGATCATTCTGCCACCTCCCAATTCCTCACAATTCACAAAAATATTCATACACTCACTGAAAGAAAAGTGAGTTGATATTGCCTAGAAGGAGTGTCCTCAGTGAGGGTAGAAAAGAACAAACAAGGTTTCTCCTTGTTGCCCAGGTGGCCGCAGATTCAGTCCATCTCTGCCCATTTAGAGCCCTCCCCTGGGCCCTGGCAACATCTGAGGAAAGAGAATATAGCAAACAGGCACAAAGAGAGGCATTTGGAGACACTTGGAGGGCGAACAGGTCTTCAGGCCACGTGGGCCCCTGACTCTGCCACTGATGCGCTGTATGACCTTCCAGGCAAGTGACTTTGAATGCCTGTGCCCTGGCGCCCTCCTCTCTAAAGGCAGGGAAATAATTGAACATTACTTCCTAAGTGTGCTGTGAGGATCGCATGACTTGGCAGATGGAATGTGCGCGGCAAAGAGCAGATGCCTGGAAAACAAGAAACACCTAATAAATATTTCCTGGTTATAGCAGAACACCTGCTCTTTGCTGGGGCCTGTGGTGCACTCTGGAGACCCGGAGATTGGAGACTGGAGATCGCCCTTGCCCCAAAAAGTAGACAGGAGGGCCACAAATTCAGATAAAAAGCAAGTGGATGAGTGTCGCTGCCCAGGGTTAAGTGGGAAACGCAGTCCCTTCTAGCCCCGCCTGCTCCCCGGACGGCCTGGCCATCCGGCTAGAGACTCCGCTTCCTCCACGGCCAGTGAGCTCAAAGGCCACCCAGGTCTCTTTGTGTGTGTTTTAAAACTTTATTTATTTTGAGAGAGAAACAGAGAGACAGAGAGAGAACACTTGAGCAGGGGACAGAAGGAGAGAGAATCCCAAGCAGGCTCTGCACTGTCTGCGCAGAGCCCAAGTCATGACCGTGAGATCATGACCTGAGCAGAAATCAAGAGTCAGAGTCTTAACTGACTGAGCCATGTGGTCTTTAAAAACAAAATAAAACATGAAGCAAACAAACCAACATCTCCCATGAAGCACTTGATAACTTAAGCATCAGGTCAAGTCCATCCATGGTCTTCATGAGGCCACAAACGGTGAGGATGCCCAGGGGCCTGAGGTCATCTCTAGATGGACACAGAGCAGCCCCTCCCCCTCCCCCTCTCCTGCCCCATTGCTTTCTGTGGATCTTCCCTGAGGGTCCTCATTCTCACCTGTAGCCACACAGGGTCCCCTTGGCCTGGAGCACCTTTTCCACGCCTCTCTAGCCCTCTCTCTACGTCTCCTCCATGCTCAGTATGGGTGTCACTTCATGAAGACTTCCCCCACCTCTTTCCTCCGCCAGTCTGAGCTAAATAGTGAGGAGCGGCCCCCAGGGCCCCCGCCCCCAGTGTTACTATGCCCCCCTCCCCTGCAACCGCCACTGAATTGTTTGCCACCCCCTCCCCCTGGCTCAGGACCCATGTGTGACCCGCATGGTGCTTGTCACAAAACCAGCTCTGCTCAAACAGGCCCCGGGAGGTGAAACAAGCATTGGATTGTAAATCACTTCCACTTGTACATGTAAATCACTTTCATGGTCCATGTATGGAGAGTTAGAAAGGCTTTTGAGCTTTGGGGAGAGACGGTTAGATTCCTCACCTGGAATATTCTATAGCTTCAGGAGCCAGTACCATTTCCTCAGTGGTACGGATCACGCAACCCACTGAGGGCCTCTGGGCTGGAAGCATCCCGGTAACGGTGTTCCTGGACCCTGATGCAGCAGGGGGTGAAGGGTAAGTGAAATTCAGTAGCAGGACGAGGTAGTGGTCTAGTGTGGACGTCTACACTGTGTCCTCCGCATTTGATAGAAGTCTGGACTCTAGGCCTGGAAAAAAGGCCTTCGTGACAGCAGATGGGAGGAGGTCGTGCAGAAGAACGTCTGTGTCTCCATTGCTGTCTGATGCCTCTGAAGAAAAGCGGGGAAGCTAGCTGCAGCGTTGAGTGGAGAAGTTCTCGGTGACAACACAGCGGTTCCCTGAACGATGCCTCCGAGCAGCGGGCCATTTTGTTTCCACCGACAGGACAGGAGGTCGTAATTCAACCCTTGACCATCTGCATAAAATAGTGTGCCCGGAAGAAGCTAAAACCAGGCTGGGGGAACTTTCTGTGCCAGGCGGTGGGGCGCTCGGTGGTGGGAGATGGGGAAGAGGGCTCCTAACAGCTACAGGGAGCTCCCATCTGGCCAGTGTCTGCAGGGCCTGGCTGAGGGTGAGCTGCTTTCCCACTTCTCATTTAGTCCTTTCCTCGCGGAGAGCTGGGGAGTGCGCGCCTCTTCCTGACTTCTTCCCGGCAGCCTGGGCCTGCCATTTCCCAGGCGGCCTGTCCCAGTGGACTGTCCACTCCGCAACGTACAATCAGACAGACGCTTCTCCCCGACACCGGCTTTTCGGAAATCACCGGTGACAACCATTTGTTTGCGTTTGAGTCTCCTTTCCAAAACACTCTGAGCGCACCACCTTGCTTGCGGCTCATGTGATGTGGTTGGCTTTTAGTGGCTGCTGTGGATTGAGATGCTGCACAAGCATCAATCATTCAGAGGCTGATCTTTCTGCAAGCATTGCCTGCCACTTGTAAGAGGGCATTGGTTTGGAATTCCCCCAGGAAGGAGGATGGAATGCCCAGGGATTATGATGTTGCTTTTAATTTAACCTTGGTGATTTTGCCTTCTGCTTCCCTTGGTTTCCGATAGTATTGGCTGGAAAAATAAACCACATGTGAAACAAAACCGCTAACGCTAACACTGCTAGATTTTCACCTTTCTCTTTTTCCTTTGTACAGAGTCGCCACCCCGAGCCCCATATAAAACACTTTGGTTAAATTCCACAGCAGAATTCACCCCTCCCATTACACTTTGAAGCTCATCCCCTTTGCTAGGGGCGGGAAAACCACAAAAGGCCCCGCTGGGATTCGAACCCAGGATCTCCTGTTTACTAGACAGGCGCTTTAACCAGCTAAGCCACGGAGCCAGCACGTCTGCCTACATCCGCACCGACAAGGAAAAGCAATGATGTTTGCTTTTGTTGTGCGTGTGTCCGTGTTTTCTTCCCATCCAGGCTCAGGAGCAGCCCGGAGGCCGCTCCAGACCCAAAAGATCAACCGGTCCCCGCTTCGCCCCCAGAAGACCCAAGAAACTGCGCGGCTGCAGGAAAACTGAGTCCCCTTCCCGCCGGCGCCCGGCCGTCTTGTCCCAGAAACGGCGGGGAGGGCAGTTCTCACGCCTCCGCGGGGAGTGGGACCTGAAGCCCCAGGGCGGGGGACGCCTGGCTGTCACACCACACCTCTTCCAGCTCCGAGAACTGTTCCCTCGGGAGCGAGCTCCGAGTTCTGTATTTCACGGTCATAAATTAACACTCGGTCATTCCTTACCCCGTGTCTTCCCGTAAAATTGGGTTCCACCTGCCTGTTTCTGCTTATGACGTGAACTAATGGAATTCCACAGTCGTACCTTAAAAATACGAGACTTCATAGTTAAAACCTAGTTTTAGAGAGAAAGAGAAGTATCTAGAGGGAGAGAAGCTTTCTTGTCCTAAACTTGTCCAAAGGATTTGTTTTGATTAAGATGTCAAACTGAGAGCATTCACAAGAATTTCTGTGTTGTCATGGGGGGGACTTATGTCCTCGCAGATTCCCAACTTATTCTATTCTCTGTAGAATAAGTCTGTCCCTTGGGAATAACATTTGAACAAAGGGCATTAGTGAAACTCCCAAGAGTTTACAAATTCCTGCCTACGGAGAATAGAGAATGTAACTTCCCAGATGAAACGTACAGTGATGATTGGCTGTGTTGCTTGAAATCTGTTCTCATGATAACGCTGAAATCGGCCTTTCAGTTTTTCTGAATTGTATCCATATTTGAAGGATTTTGCTGTCGCACGCTGAAAGGCAGCCTTTGGCACTTGCCTCTGCCTTATATACATGATGGGCCCTGAGATTTTCTAAACTAGAGGCCTGGCCTCCAGATTTCAGACTTGTCAGTCTCGAAATGTTCACTTGTTCATTTGTTCATTCATTCATATTCTCTTACTAGTTCTGTTTTTTTCTGGACTCTGTTTCTCTGACTGATACAACCACTGAAGAAAAGACTGAACACTAGAAACTGGAACTCTCAGAAAAGGAGACCCACAGAAAGATCTCCAAGAACAAGGTGAAACTGTACCTCAGCTCATGCCAGGTTGTGAATGTAGCGGAGAACTTGGAGGCAGCTGACACTTTCAAAACAGGCCCAACAAAGGGAGGTTTCTAGGGACACTGAGAACGTGTGGACAGGCCTCTAGCTGGCTGAGATGAAGCCCATTTTATTTTATTTATTTATTTATTTTATTTGTTTTTAAGTTTTTAATGTATTTTTGAGAGACAGAGAGAGAGAGTACGAGGAGAGAGAGAGAGTGCGAGCAGGGGAGGGTCAGAGAGAGAGGGAGACACAGAATCCGAAGCAGCCTCCAAGCTCTGAGCCGTCAGCACAGAACCGGACGCGGGGCTCGAACCCACTAACTGTGAGATAATGACCTGAGCCAAAGCCGATGCTTAACCGACTGACTCACCCTGGCGCCCCTGAAGCCCATTTTAGAGGTGCAAGACCGGACCACAGCTCCAGGGATGCCTTGGGGTGTGGCCTGCCCATCCTGGGAATGCAATGAGGATAAAATAGAATCAAGAAGTACCCTAGTTTGCTACATTTCTGAACATTCAAGCGTGAGTGTTCATGTTTCCAAACTGCTTTTTAGAACAAAAATCTCCTTTCGCTTCTTATAGGAAGGTGGTAGTCTGTGCCCTTGGATGGGAAAATAAATATTTATCTTGACTAACTTGATACTGAAATTTTGGGTTTTCTTCCGTTATGAGTGTTGGCAACAAATTACTGTTGTATTTCAGCACTTTTTACTTTGTCACCTTTGGAAATCACAAATATCAAACATTGAACTACAGTGGTTAAAAGTTTCTTTAAATACCATTTGAGCGCATTAGTGCTTTGAAATTACAGTATTTATTAGACCTGCTGTCCTTTGTCATTCAGTGTATTAAGAAAGGAGCACAAATATTGCCACATCATACATTTTTAATATTTTGATAACATATTTCAATATAATTGATTTCCCTTTGAAATCCTGCATATTTATCTTTTTTTTCTTTCCAGCTGAAAGTATCATTCTGTGAGGCAGCCCATGGCCACCGAAGCGCCCTACACATACAACTACAAAACCTGCCCAGAGGTCCCCTGTTCCGGTGTCGGGTGGGAAATTCCCAACTAGGTCTATTTTAAGGTTATGCAGAAAGATCAGGAACACCTATGTTATGCTTCAGGGCTGTTGCAACCTTGTGAACTAAAAACAACTGTTTTCTAAACCCAGTGAATAACATGTGCTCAATGTCAGGCAGTTTTACTCCGTTAACAGCTCTCCACTTATCTGCGGTGCTCACCAGGCATGGAGATGACGATTACGTCTCAGAAATATAGAGGCTGAAACGCACGCATAGGAGATGCTCATTTAAAGCCAACACAGGCGCGCTCACGTGTGTGCCAGCTGATGAGCTCCTTTTAAAAGGTGTCAAATTCCGAGTCGCAGGCCCAGCGGTGGGCGCATGGCCATAGCAGGTGCTAAGAAGAGAGCCTTACTTAGTAAATACTGATATACATTTTTTTTTTAACGATCTAAGGAGAGACCAGAGACCTCGCCAGATCACGCCACCCCACCACGACCTCCAATTGCCAACAGATCGCATCCACGGTCCTCGCAAAAGAGTCGTCTACGCTCGCTCTCGCCTCCAGGCCTTGCCCAGCGGATTTCCCCGCTGCCGGGGACTCTTCTTCCTGATACCCGCATTTCTCTTTCGTTAATCACCGTCTCCGCTGGGCTTTTCCCGGTCTTTTTGTTTTCCTCCAAAGGCACATCATGATTATTCTACTTATTTAGTGCTTCGCTGTCATCTGGTCGATGGACAGGGATCATATCGCTTTACTTCTTGGCTCCACTTCCAGCGCCTCCGACCGTTAACACGGGTTGCGGAGCAAACGCGTGGATGGCGAGGTGACGCGGGCGGAGGAGGTGCGGCGGAGGGGAGCACTGAAGCCGAGGGGAGCACGGCCGCCGGGGCGCGAGGGAACGCAGGCGCAGAGGAGGCCGCGGAGGGGAGCACGCCGCCACGGCGCGAGCAGCCGGGACCCTCCGGCGCCTGCGTCCTCACGAAGGTACGCGCGGCGACCGGCGCCTCTGCACGGGCCAGTGGCGCAATGGATAACGCGTCTGACTACGGATCAGAAGATTCCAGGTTCGACTCCTGGCTGGCTCGGGGTGGCCGGTGCCATTTTGCTTCTCCGCCGCAGCCGCAGAGCACGCGCCGCGCCACAGAGCCCGGAACCTCGGGCACAGTGAGGTTTGCCCGCAAGTTCTCCGAAGCCACAAGGTGCCGGTTTACCGCAGCCGGGGTCCTCACGCTCCCGCAGAGCGAGTTCCGCGTCTCGGCCACGCGGTGGCGCTAAGCTGCCCGAGGCCTGCGAGCGGTCCCGGGCATGCCCACGCCGACGGAGAAGTGACAGTGAAGTATTGAAACCTCCCTTTTGTTCTCCCCCAGTCTGATCAGTTCCCAAGTATTGTTCTGGATTTGGTGTCGGGTCTGTACACTGCGAGGGTTTGGTCCCTGCTTCTCACCGGCTTGGGTGGTGGGAGCGAGGGGGGCACGCGGACGCATGCGCACGCAAAGGACTCGCGTTTGCAGGGGCGGGCCGCGCATGCGGCGTGTTCTGCAGGCAACTAGTGTCTCAGGAAGCCTTTTGTCGCCACGTTTCCGTAGTGTAGTGGTTATCACGTTCGCCTCACACGCGAAAGGTCCCCGGTTCGAAACCGGGCGGAAACAACGTGTTCTTTTCTCCCCCCCCCCCCCCTTGCAACTAATTCCTCAAATTTTTGTTTCATTTACTTTCTAGAAAATCTCACGTCTTCATAAATCTGTTCCCCGCCTGCTGCCGTCTCGCCGCGGGGCAGTAGCGCTGAGGCGGCCCGGGCGGCGGCCTGACGTCTCGCGAGCGGAGACGCGGCTCTCCCCCGCTCGCACGCGGCCGCCCGCAGCCCCGGAAGCGGTTCCTCGTCGCCGCCGCCTTCCTGTTCCCGGCGGGGCCCCGCTCGGCGCGCCCGCCCCGCCCCAGCCGAGGGCACCCGCGCCCGGGCTGCGGCTGGGACCCCGCGCCTGTCGCACGGCCGCGGGACTCGGGGGGCGCCGCCGAGGCGGCGGTGGACCGGGGACCCTCCCCCGCCGCGCCTCCGGAACCGCGGTGCGCCCGCCGGCGTGAGTCTCGGGGAAGGGGCGGGATCCCGGCGGCGCGTCGCCCTGCGCTGGGGCCGACGAGTGGGGGGCGGCCGGGGGCCGATGGGACTGCACCGGCCGGGCCGTGGCGGGTGGGCTGGCCTGGCCCCCCTCGGCGTCCCTCTCCCCCACTCCCGGGGCCTCACCCGTGGGAAAGCCCCCCAGGGGGACCCCGGAGGCCCGGGTCTGCCTCGCTTGGGCTTTCTGCGCTCCCCGCGCGAAGAAAGTTAAGAAACGGACCGGCGGCGGGTTCTGCGTGTCGCCTTGAAGCCTGGGGTCACCGGCCGCACCTGCTCAGAGTCGGGTCTTGAGCCCTGGTGTTTGGCCTCTGACCTCCGGACCCATGGTCTGCTTGCATGTTAATTGGATCCAGCAAAGGCTTTCTTGGGACAGGAGTGTTGGTGTTCCACGTGGCGGCCTCAGGATTTCCTTCCTGGATGTTTCATTACTCCCACCGCCACTGCCGCTTGTGTTACTTCTATTACCGCTGCTGCTCCTGCCTTTTCAGGGTCGGCCACGCCTAGAGTCTCACCACAGGGCCCTGGCGGTCCTGCAGTGACCGATGAGAATGTGAAGAGTTTGTGGCCGCAAGAAAGGGCAGCCTTTACCTGATGAGCTTTCCTTCTCTCTCCCTTCTCCATAGTCATACTTTCTCTGAAAAACAAATGCTTTTGCCATCTTGTTAATTCCCTTGTTAGTAAGATAATAAGGTTTGGCAGGTGCCCGATAGACAGTCATCTAAGACTTTCATTTACATGCTCTTCCCCGCCACTCAGAAATAAAGGGAGTTCATGTTGTGCCCAGAAGGGAGGCGCCAGCCTCAGGGCCCTGGGAGATGTTGGAGATCTGTCCTGCCCCTTCTTTCCGGGATGCCAGCGGGCAGGAATACCAAGTTGGGAAGCGAGGGTGCCCCAAGCCAACCCGTCGCAAGTGGGTGACTGCTGTTTCGTTTAGAAGCCCGTGGCTTTTTGCTTCTCTTCAAACCAAGAGAATCCTGGCTAGATGCGGCCGCAGCCCTACCCTTCTAGGGCTCTCACCTTCTCCCCCTGCCCCCCCCCAGCGTCCCCCACTGAACCCCCAGTGGAGGCCCGGGCTGCCCCCCCGACTGACCACTTCCTTCGGCAGGTGGAGAACAAGTAGGCCCTAGACCCTGGCTGCCGCCGGGTGGGTGCTTGTCTAGTGGCGAGGCACTTGCCCACCACCTGATCTTTTGTCATGTCCGTTATTCTCTCTCCCAGATTTGGCTTTGGCAGCCTCCTTCCAGGCCTCCCCTCCAACCCCAAAACACTGTCTTGCCCTAAGTAAGAGGCAGAGAGAAGAAGGTGGCCTTGTGGCTTTGGGTGGTATTGAGACTAGAACCCAAGTTAGAACCACCCCCCGAAATACAGACCAGTGAGTGGCGCGGACATGCGTTTTCTGGGAACGGGCAGGCTGGGTGCTGCGGGGTCTGCTCCTTGGGGGCCTGAGATGGGGGAGGGGAGGACAGAGGAAACGCATATGGGAGAAGGAATCTGAGAGCAGTGCGAAACCTCACAAGGAACCTGAGCTGTATCTTCTCCCAGTGTTAAAGCCTGGAAGGCCAGTATCCTGACGCTGACAAGTTTGGTTTCTTCCCCGGCCTCTCTCCTTAGCTTGCTGACGGTCACCCTTCTGTGTGGTCTGTGTCCCGATCCCCTCTTATAAGGACATGACTCCTATCGGGTGCCCCCCTCCCTCCCGCGTATCTCCTCCTTTTACCTTAACTACCTGCTTGAAGGCCCTGCCTCCCACTGCCGTCACAGAGGGAGGTCCGGGGTTGGGACCTCTGCTGATGAGTTGGGGGGCATGTGTGCAAATGCAGCTCACTTCTGGGGACTGAGCTGCATGTAGTACCTAGTTTGCTGACAAGGTCTGGAGAATTCCCAGTGCACGTCACAGAGGGTCTGTCACACCGCATCTCTTCATCGGAGCTGGCGTTTGCACACTTCTCCTGCACATGAAAGCTAGGATTTGCTCATTATTTAACTATTACGTGTTTTCAGCTCTTTCTGCCAGTTAATTTCAACTTCCTAGGTCTTTTGCTAGTGGGAAACGCACGTGTTCATAGGTAACAGACGTATTTTAAGGAAAGCACGTGTCCCCTTTCCCGGGGCTGCTGGAGGAGAGCCTTGCACATTAGCACCGAGCAGTGTGGCTCCGAGAAGAGAGAGACTTCGAGCTTCCCCAAGACCGTCAGGCCGGTTTGCAACCTGAAGATGGGGATTCAGACTCACTGAATCTGTTCTGTTCTCTGTTGGAGTAGCGCGTCCAAGGACAAAACTATTAACAAAGGGGAGTTGTTAAATTCCTGGAACTTTAAAAAGTTGCCATGTCTTGATAATTTGCCCTGGAGATAGCATTGAGAGCCTATTTCTATATTCCCGAAGTTACAAAATTACCCAGATTTATCTGCCAGTTGGTGATATTTCTTCTCCATCACGTACACGATGGAATGTTTGTCGTCCTGTGAATTCTAGATGTTATTGCCTGACAAATTGTTTCTTCCTTTTTTAAATCTTTAACTATGGGGGTTTCTGTTTTGTTTTAAATCAGTAGACTTTATTTTTCTTTTTTAAGAACCGTTTTAGTTTTTCAGACAAATTGAGCAGAACGCCCAGTTTGGCCTGTTAGTAAAGTTTCTGTCTCAGTGACCTTTGCGGCGTGCGCTGCCTGCATCCCCGCCGACGGGCCGGGCATTCGGCAGCGTTCCTCGAAGTCCAGTCTGCGGCAGGACCCCCCCTGCCCGTACGTTGGGGTTTGCCAAGTACGTAATGCAACAGCACGGTAACACACAGGCTAGGCCCATTGCCCTGGAAAAGCCCCCGGGCTCCACCCCAGAGAATTCTTCCCAGTTACCGCCACCGTGTGGCCCCAGCCCCGCCCTGCCCGTCCCGTCTTCATGGACATGAAGTGACCCTTTATCCCACTGGCCCTTTTTCCTTATTTGCGTTTGTGGCTCCTTCATCTGTTAGGTCCCTGGACAGCCAGCCTGTGGTCTCCTGCCAAGCTTCCTGAAGGTGAGTGTGCAGGCACCGACCGAAGTCACACACTCCGGTGTACCTGCCAGCCTGCGGCCCGCTTTCCTTGAATTGATCTTTATTGTCCCCTACCCGGCCGTTGACACGGGGCGATCGTGGGCCCCCTGCTTGGCCTGAGCGGCAGGGGACCAAACGTGAAGACGGCTGATCCCGGGAAACGGATGTGGGCTAAGCAGCATGGTTTGGGGGTGCTGGGCGGAGGCTGGCGTGGCCGGTCTTTAGCCACACGTGTCCTGGGACACAGCTGTCCCCTTCGGTCTCCTGTCTCGTCCTCTGGTAACAAGAAAGCCTCTAAGAATAATGCAGAATATTTAGTGACAGTATCATTTTCTTCATCCAACTTGTCACACTTGACAGCTAATGGGGGCATTATTGATAATGACGGCAGGACAACAGGGATGAAGCGTCACCCTGTGCCGCCTGGTGACGTTCGTGCCGTCACATCTTGTCTCGGCGTTGGTTCCTTCTCTGCATGAGCAGTGGCCTTTCCCCGCCTGTCCCTTTCCGACCCCACCAGCCCCACCACACCCGGAGTCGGCCTTCGGGATCTCTAACGTCCTCAGTTATTTTCTTTAAAGATTCTTTTCTTTATTGTGTCAGAATTTGGATTTAAAAACAGCACACCTTTTGTTCTCTAAGAATTGTTCAAGCATTTATTTAGTGGTACATTTGGGAGAGGAAGTAAAAGGAGGAGAAATGAGGCAGGAGTTTCCAGGATGTCTAGGGAAGCGCATCCCAGGGTGAGGGCAGGCCAGTCTTCAGGGTCAGCAGGCCTTCGAGGCGTTTCTGCCACGGCAAGGCCGTCGCGCCCACAGTGCTTTCAGATATTTCGGGGCAGGGACGGGCACAGCAAGAGGAGACAGGGTCCCACTGGTTTTGCATTAGCTTCTCAGGGCGTCGCTGGTCAGCACGAGGGTCCAGCCGGTCCTCCGAGTGTCCGCCTCTGTCCCCAGGGCCCTTCCCGGTCCCACGGGAAATACTGGCCGGTTCAGGGCCCTTTGCTTCTTTCTTCTTTGTGCTAACATACGTCTCCCTCCATTGCACAGGGAGGAAGGGAGAAACAAAATTTCCAATAATTCTAGTGACGGTGAAAAAATGGGGGGAAAAATAGCTAATTTGATATAAAAGCATCATTTATAGGTGCGTACTTTCGCTAGCCAAGGAACATAAAAATCAACACCAAGTTTGCCCGAGGATCACGTTTGCCCGTGAACTGTCTAGATAGTGAGCTAGTGGGTCAGTTTGGTTCAGACCTGTGTCCTCTCATTCCCCCTCTGTCCTGATCCTGACCCGGTCCTGGATCAGCCGTGTCACTGTCGGTCTGGCTCTTACGGCCATTAGCTGAATTGTACCTAATCTTTGTTTTATATATCGGATTCGTTTGTTAAGAATACAGGGGCCAGACGTTAAGACCAACGGTAGGACTACAAGGGGCCCTACCAGTCGTTAGCCAGGGGGAAGCATCGAGCCAAGATTGGAACCATCCCTTGGACTGTTCCCTTTCTCTGCGACGTCTGTCTAGATTCCCTCGTACCTTGGCAAGGGACTCCCTGATGACCTCACAACGGTTACCATAAAAACAGCCTTCTTTGTGTTGGGCGGCGCAAAGCCCTCCTCGTTGCATGGAAACTAAATCTAGGCCTCTTCTGTTCTGTAACACCACCGGCTAAGGAATCAACATCGTTGTCCAGGTGGGAGGTGGAGTTTTCTAACCGCTGTATGTCCTCAGCTCTGTTGGCCTTTCGGTCACAGTAGTTCTTTTCCTGTAACGTCAAGGCCGCTGTCCTGTGCCTGCCCCAGCTAAGCCAGCTCTCCCCGATATGATTGCCAGCGTAAGAGATGTGGGTTCACGGTTTTGTCTCATTACGCCTTCTTCTGCTTTTCCTGTTAGAGCCCTCAAAACTGTGGCTCAGGCGCCTGGGGAGCTATGACCCGGTTTGGATCCAGGGATTTGGACGGTCCCATTGTAACTGGTTGAACGATGAGCCGTATAGTGAAAAGGGCTGCTGGGAGGCCCGCATGCCATGAAGTATACATACGTAGTCCCCATGACTTGCCAGCTTCCCATTGGCCGTCAGATTTTCCCTTCTCTGTAAAGGTAATAACTATTGGGTTGCATCTTTGGTTATGGGTGCAATTTTTGTACCAACTTGAATCTGCCCTCCAGTAATTTCCAGGCCTTGAGTCTGCCCTGCGGACGGTGATTAAGTCATCCGTAACAGGTGCAGACCACCAGATGTCCCCGGTGCTGACACACGCCCAGGCTGCGCAGAAATAGTAATCAGCGCCCCCGCACGTCTGTCTCCAGGCCCTGTTCCTGTTTTTATGCCCCGGACAAACGTAAAACCATTCTTCCTTCCGGCGGGAGCTCGTGGCAGTACCGAGCTCTAAGTCTTGTAGGTCGAGGGTGAGGTTTGGGAACCAGGTGTTTTGGGGGGCTACGGAGGATTTTTGCACTAGGATATTTCCTGTGGAGGTGCTCACGACCCAGGTTAGATTAAAGGGCTGGTGAGGGTTTTGGGGGGCTGGGGAAACTGGGGGGGCACAACATACGGTCAGCAGTATTGTCAGAGTGATCAGTTTGATGTTCGGCGGGTGAAGCGCAGCCAGAGCGGGTGTTTCTTGTCTGGGTGTAGCTGCCATCGTTGTGCTTCTGGGTCGGCGTAGTCTTCCGGGACTCGGAAGGGGCCGGCTGGTGGGTGTAACGGATCCAGGCAGCTGTTCCGTCCACGTTTAAGGCAGTGGGAGTGGTCAACGGGATGATGTAGGGTCCTTTCCACCGCGGCTCAAGGGTTTCCTGCCGATGGCGTTTGACATAAACCCAGTCACCAGGCCGGTACCGATGAGGCTCTGGAGGTGGACCTGATTCATAGAGAGCGCGTAATTTAGGCCACATGTGTTCGTGAGACCATTGAATAGCTTGGATCTCTAGCAACAGATTGCTATCCTCTGTGTCCATTAGGGCTGCTGCCTGGAGGTTTGGAATAATAGGGCAGGTTTTCCATCCATCAGCGGGTTTGTGGTGGGCATTCCTGTGGGCCCGGGGACTGTTTACGTGCCTCCAGCAGGATTCGTGCTGGCTCCTCAGTTGTAAACAGCACCTGTAAAAGCTGCTGACAATCATCCCAAGTGGGCTGATGGGTAAAGAGCACAGTCTCTAACAACCCAATGAGACCCTTAGGGTTTTCTGCAAAGGGGGTGTTTTGAGACTTCCGATTATAGAGATCCGAGGAGGCGAAGGGCTGGTAGTAGTGGGGCTGATTTCCTGCTCCATCCACTGGCCACGCAGCCCGCGAGGGGAGCCCCGTGGAGTCCCGCCTCTGGGGGGGTGCCCTTGGCTGCAGGTTCCATGAGCTGGAAGGGGGTGGAATGGGGGAGGATGGCTGTGGAGGCGGTGGGATGTTAGGAGCTGGGGCAGGAGGACCGGGGAGGGAGGGGTCGGTACGGTGGAGGGGGAGCGCGTCTGCCAGACTCCTTTGAGGCCCCCTAGAGAGTTAGCACCAAAACAAAACACAGACAAAAAGGATAAAAAGATTTAGACACAGAAGGACAAGAAATGAGTGCACTCACCAGCCGGTGATTAGGCCCAACGTGTCGGGGTCCCAGGGGCTCTGGGGAGGAGGATTCCTGGCCAGTGACCAAATGTTATGCCCAGATCGCAATATCCCCAGAAACCAGAGACCACCGGGGATACTGAGTCACGTATACAAAAGCAAAGGAAGTTTATTTGGGCTTAAACTCGGGCTCCCAGATTTCACCAACGCAGTGGATCCGTGCTGAGAGCCCGAACAAAGGCTGAGCAGGGTTTTCATGGGGTTTGGGAAGGGGAGGTTACAGGAAATGGTGACATAGGTACAGTGATCCAATCGTGAATGTTCAACGGCCATAGCAACAATTTAGCCATACACATTATCCAGAGTGTTCGTTACTTTTGGCGGGACCCAATTACAGCACTTAGAGTATTTTTGAAACCAACCAATCATAGAGTGGACCCAGGGCCCCACTTGGTGACTAACGGGTTAATTTTAGCACTGAACAACAGAGTTTTATCTATGGTCTTTATCTACAGAGCTCACCCAGAGCTCACCCGTAGGAATGTGGAAGGCGGGGGCTGGCCCTGATTGGGTGTTACGAAAGTGGTTTTTTTGTTTTTGGGCAATGTGTAACTGCCTGGTAGTTTGGGGGAAACTGAAACTTAGGCCTTTAAGGTCAGAGGGGAAACTTAAAGCCTGTCATGGAGTCAGTTTGGTTTAGACCTGTGTCAAGGTCCAGCAAAAACAACACACCAACACTTTGGAGCACTTTAGGGACAAGATCATCTTTTGCTTTTTCTTTTCTTTTCTTAAAACCTTGTGGAGTGAGGCAGGGCACAGGGTCGCACGATTCCCCAGGAAGTGTCTTCAAGGGTGGGGCAGAGTGTGAGGAGCTGGTCTTGGCCTAGAGTTTTAATACAGTTCACAGAGTGCTTGTGAATGCCGGCCAGGGCCCCGGGTCCTAATTCCCCAAACTCAGAATAAATCCCTTTCTGTTCTGCGTGTCCCTGAAAGCGGTGCTTTGGGCCACCCACTTATTCAAAAGTAGTTGTTGTTCATTCTTGAGCAAATACAGGAAAGGTCTCTAGAATCTAGAGAATAGTGTGCCGGCCACGTCCCAGCTGTCCCTGCCCCGGCCCAGCTGTCCCTGCCCGGCCTTGTCTGAGGAGGAGAGTGGCCCCACCCCCTCCTCCGACCCCGTGCCCTCTCCGACCACAAGCTCCTTCCCAACCCCCTTTGACGTGGCTGCTGTCCTGAGTTTTGTCTTTGTCCCTTGTTTCAGTTTTATTGGATGCTTGCAGTGTAGACATGCTGCATGTCACGTGGTTTCACACTCGTCAGCGGATCTGTACTGTGCCGATTTTGTAACGTGTTGTTTTTGCTCAACATTGTGTTCTTGAGATTCCTCCTAATCTAGTCATTTCTGCCGCTGAGGAGCCTTCCTCTGCCTAGATGCTAATAAGGGGTTTGTTCTGCTGTTGAGAGGCCGGAGGGTGGTGTGAACGTAGGGATTCCCGGTGCGCATCTCCAAGAGTTCCGCTTGGTAAATACCCAGAAGAAATTGCTTTTCAGGATGTTTTCAAATTGAATACACTAATTTACACACAAATAAACGCACCCCGGCAGGGTGTGATGTTTTCATTGTTCCGTATCTGCTGTACCCTTGATTTTGTCAGGTCATGTAGTTTCCACCAATTTGAGGCCGTGAAATGTCAGAATGTCTGTGTCGCGTGACTAGTGAGGTCGGGCATGCTCGGATGTGCTTATGCACCGTTCATGCTGCTTCTAAGAAGTTCTTGTTACCACTTTTGCTCCTTGTTTAACATTTTTCATTTTGTCCTTTTCTCATGGATCTGTAGGAGTTCTTTTTTTTTTTTATGTTTTTTTTTTTTTTAATGTTTATTTTTGAGAGAGAGAGAGAGAGAGAGACCCAGCATAAGCAGGGGAGGGGTAGAGAGAGGGAGAGGGAGACACAGGATCTGAAGCAGCCTCCAGGCTCCCAGCTGTCAGCACGGAGCCCACCTGAGGCTGGAACTCTTGAACCCTGAGATTGTACCGTGAGCCAAAGTCAGCTGTTCAACTGACTGAGCCCCCCAGGCGCCCAAGGAACTGTTGGAATCTTCTGGATTCAAATCCCTTGTCGGTTTCATGTGTTAGGAATATCTTTGCCCTGCTGGTAACTTATTGCTTTACTTTTTTATACTATCTTTGATTTGCACAAGTTCTTCATTTTAATATCGTCAAACTTGAATTTTAATGCGGTTAAGTATGTCCGTCCTTCCCATTATGGTTTACACGTTCCGTGTTTGTTACAGAAATCTTCCCAGGAGCAGTGTGAGGAAGACAGACCCCACCGCCCCCGCCGGCCTGCCACCATGCCCAAGAGAAAAGCAAAGGGCGACGCTAAGGGTGACAAAGCCAAGGTGAAGGGCGAGCCGCAGAGGAGGTCCGCGCGGCTGTCTGCCAGACCTGCTCCCCCAAAGCCGGAGGCCAGGCCTGCCAAGGCCCCCCGCCAGCAGGGAGAAAAGCTGCCCAAGGGGAAGAAGGGGGGCGCAGAGGGCGGCGCGGCCGGGAACAGGGCCACCAAGGACGCGGCCGCCCCCGCGGCGCAGCCACAGACAGCCGAAGGCAGCGGCGACGCCAAATGAAATGTGCAGTTTTCATAGCTCCGTTCTTCCAGTGACTCTGTCCCTCGAAACACCATTTTTCTTTAATCAACTTTTATACAAATGTAGACTTTGGGGTCCTATTTCAAACTTCTGTGGTTGGCATACAAGACACATCGTCAGTGTCCCTTGTGGAAAGCGCCAGCACCACTGACCAGAGGTCTCCGAAGCCGGGTGGAAATGGGGGAGGCGGCCTCTGCTGTCCTCACCCTTGAAGATTGTTCGTGGCTCCCAGGAGAGCTCTGGGACACTCACTGCTGTCACCACTGTGGTCAGACGCCTTCCAGCCTGGTGTTCCCCGCAGCCAGCGCACGTGCGGGACTCCCCGGGACAGTCGCGACGCGGCCCCGGCACCCCGGGTCCTACCCGGTCATCACGTCAGGACTTCACGATAGCACTGCCCGAAAGAGCCAGGGTTCCAGTGCGTCATTGGCGGTGACCCCAGCGGCCATCCCGGAGGCTGCAGTCCCCCCCCCCACCCAGGATGACCCGTGAACCGCTCTCACGTGCCTCGTGAGAGATCTCCAGCCCCTTCTGAGAGCTTCACCTTCCCAACCGGCAGCGGAAGACGACCGGCCTGCGGGAGTTTGGACGTCGTCAGCCCTGGGGATGTCAGCCATGTCCTCCTGGAAGGGACTGGCTTTGGAAAGTTCCCTGTGAAAGCTGAACACACATTAGCTGGGGGCGGGGGGGAGGTCATTTGCTCCCCGGCCCTAGAGATCTGCCCTGCAGCGCGGACATCGTGGGCCCCGCACGTCCTTCTGTTTGTCTGTCTGTAGTCTTCTCCGCACTGCTGGGCGCGGAAAGGAGGAGATAGGAGCTCAGAGTGTTGTCTCCAGGTGGGCAGGTGGTGGTTTTCTCCGCACTGTCTGCCTGCGGAATGGTTCTTCTTCCCCACGGATCCGGATCCGGAGCCCCAGCCCTTTGGGGCACAGGTCCCCGTGGGCGGGCGGGTCTGTTGACGACCCTCTTGTGACTCACTGGTCACTCGGCCCAGCTCCGCAGCGACCGACAGCCCGAGCGCCCCTGCGGCTCCTGGAACCAGGCCTTGTAGCTCAGGACAAATCCTGCCTCCAGAAAGAATCTCCACCAAACTTTCCTTCTTCGGGAGCCATTCTCGGCCCATCGCTCCTCCGTTGGACCGTTAGCATTAGATTGACAAGTTCTCAAACAAAACAAAAATCGTGGAATTTTTAGTGGCTTTGTATTGGATTTCTAGACTGATTTCAGTGCGGAGTCTTCCCATGAAGGTGATGTAGCTCTCCATTTACTTAGCATTTTCAAGTGTCTTTCAATAAAGTTTTATAATTTTCTCCATAAATGTCTTTTGTTAATATTTCCTAGGGACTTTATACTTTTTGATGCCATTTTATGGTATATTTTTAGCTCCTGCATTTTCGGGTTTTAGCTAGTTGTTTTTTTATCCAGCGACCTTCCTAAAGTCCCATTCATGGGACACATTTTCTATGGACGTAAACCGTGTATCGTGTCTATGCAAACAGTTTTGCTTCGACACAGTTTTACTCCCTTTTACGCTTTCTGATGCTGGGCATCGGCCACGTTGCCGGCGGCACAGCAGTGAACAAAACAAAGTCTGCTTTTGCCAAGCTTCTGGTGGGGGGTCAGGGGAGTAGAAAACACCCAGATTTATGTGACGAGGGGCCTTAAGTAAACAGAGTGGGTGCCGTGGAGATGGGGGGTTAGGGAAGGCCTCCCTGATGAGGGGACATCTGTGCGGAACACTTAATGAAATGAGCGAGAGAGGTCCATGTGAGGGAAAAGCATTCGGGGAGAGGGAACAGCACAGGCAGACATGAGGCGAGCGTGTCTGGCCCACTGAGGAAGAACAAGGAAGCAGGGGGATTGGAAGGAGGGTGGACAAGAGTCACAGCTGATGTGGCCGCAGAGACAGCCGGGGGCCAGCGAAGGGAAGACTGTCCATGCTCTAAGTTTTCTCCAAACGTGATGGGAAACGGTTAGAGTTCCGAGCAGAGAATGCAGTCGGAGCTGCGGAGGGCGCGTGTGAGGACTGCCGTGGGGGCCGGGAAGGATTGGAGGGAGATCCATTAGGGGCGGTCACAACGGCAAGAAACTCCATCAGGCTGTCTTACGCTCTGTCCCCTGCTCAACTGTCCCCACTTCGTGATGTTCGATAAACAGCACATAGGTATCCGTGCCTTCTCTTTACCAAGAAAAACATGCCTGTTCTCAGAGTCCAAAGTCAAACGCAGTAAAGTCACCCCACAGTACTGGGCTCGGTGCCGGGCTAATACTGCAGAAGATCCTGATGCCAGAGCCCGCAGGGGGCCTGGGGAGGATTCCTGGGTCCTTTCCACACTCAGGCAGCAAAATGAAATCAGGAGTTGGCCAAGCAAGAAGGAATGGGGCAAAGCCTTCTGGTAAGAGTAGTAACACTCGCAACGATGTTAAGAGAATATGGTGCATGGTAGTGGTCAAGAAATTGTTGAATCGAAAGAATGATTTAAATGCATAACCAAATAAATTCTAGCAGGTTCTTTTACAATAAGGAAGTCCTTAAGTGCCCACTGTTTGCCAAACACTGTGTCCGGTGATTTCCATGCATAAGTTTCTTTCCAGGACCCTATGAGCTGAATATTATTATCCCTATTTTACTTTACATTTAGTGACACTGAGACAAAGACTGAATAATTCGCCTTGAAGTCATACAGTGAGTAGTAAAATCCAAACTGAGACCCAGATCTACAACCCCAGGGATTAGAAAGCCCTTCATTGTTGGAAAGGTCAGCGGTCTAAATTTCAAATGTAAGCCATCCAGTTTCTGAGTAAATTAAGGAAATTGCCCAAGATACTGTTAGAAAAGCATCACATGCAAGTTATCTACACGCTAAACAGTTGTAATTTCCAGCGAAGAAAGGTAGTCAGGAAAGGGGCTACATTCCAGTAAATTCCCGGGGGATGTAGCTGCTTTCTGAAAAACCCGGGACCGCGCTCTGATGGAGTGGAGGGATGGCACCAGTGAACAAGGTCAAGAGCAGCGCAGGCACCAAAATGTTCCGGGCGGGAATGAACCAAGCCTCCAGCTACCCGGGAAGGGCCCCGACCGCGGAGGCCTGCCTGGACGGTCGTCACTGGTACTTCAGGAGGGAGCTGATCCGCCTGCTTACTGGCCAAACACGTCTCACAAGAGGCCTTAAAATCCGGGTCATTTTCTGGCTATTCACAGCTGGACATAGGGAACCTCATTTCCTGCAGGAATGAGCATTCCGGTAGTGAGTGGGGGACCCTGGTGAAGAACAGGAAAGCCAGAAATCCATCACGGTCCTTACAGCCGGCGGCCCTAGCCGGATCTAAGGTAACCGGGTGCCTTCGGCCGGCGCTGAGTGGAGTCCTCCGGGCCAGAAGCGGCCACATTGTACACAGTGACAAAAAAATGTTTGTATTGTGGGCTGAGAATGTTCAAGATTTACTCTCTTAGCAACTCTCAAATCCGTAATAGAGTATTATTAACTATATGAATTTTAGTCACGTATACAACTAAATGTGTAAGGTGCTATGTACTAAATAAATACCATATCTGTATTTACTTCTGAGTATGAATGCCTTTAGATGTGAGTGCTAACGAATGCTGTTGACACCCCCCGCTGTGGGACAAGAAGAGGGGAGAGTTGGTGGGGGTGGGAGTCGGGGGTGGCGAAGTGAGGGGGAAGGGAGGACTCGGGCGTGATGACACGCTTTTAGGGGGTAATTCTTGACTTATTCAGCAAACATTTATAGAGCTTCAGTCATGGCCAAGGCTCCAGGGCAGGCACAAGGGCCTTGCCCTCACCAGAGCGAAGGCATTTCTCCAGAGGTGGAGGAGAAGCTAGGAAAGGTAGAAAAAAACACAAGTGAAAAGCTCTGAGGTTTGATTCCGCAGTGTCTAAACCATGCTTCCTTGCAAAGAAAGACTTGAAGGAGCCTTCGCACGAAGGACTTCGCTCTAAGCACCGCCTTTGATCCCACTGCCCTGGCAGCCACGGGTGAAGCGTTGGTTAGATAACACAGCAGAGCAAAGGAGCCCTCGGGAGAAAAACATTAGACACAAAGTTAGCCCTGGGGAAAAGCCTATGCGGACTTGCGGGCCACAAGAAGCTCTTTGTCACTGGGCCTTTGTGTGGTGGAACTGGAGGGACGATGTTGGAAGGAGAGGTTTCCTGGTTTCCTGCCTGGAGGATGTACTGCTTTATTCAGCGCTAGAAAGGAGCACCTGGAAGAGAATGGGGCAAAACAGCTGTCCCCTGGGCTGAGAAAGATGGTTAGCAAATGATTGCCATGCCCCCCTCCTCCCTCAAAGATGGCAAGAGCCTGAACTTGGGTGATAGGATGGGAGCAGGGGAGGAAATGAACTTGTCACAAAACTCCCTGCCCCCTCTAACTTTTAAGTGTTTTAAGGGTAGGCTTGGTGATGAGTTGGTTACGGCGGAGTGGGCTGAGGAAAGGAAAGGGGTCAGAGAAGGCATCTAACTGCCAGCTTTGGATTCATGCGGGTGGTTGTGTAATTAACCAAGACGAGGAGTGCGCAGCGGGAAGAAGCGAGGGCCGGGTAGACGAGGGCCAGGGAACGCGGAGGGTCCAAAGTTTTCCCCAGCGTGCAACCTAAACTTGCCACATGGGGTCATGGGCGCTGGTGTCATTCATGAGACCCATGGGTCCGAGGCGATGGGAATTCTGTCACTCTAGGAACGGCAGTGCCAGGACCTCAGCTTCTCTCTCCGGTTCTCGGGCTCTAGTTTGCAGAGGGCAAAACCACAATATCCGTACACGTAGTGGGTTCGTTACAAAAGAGAAACCCTAAACCCATGGATGTCTGTTCTTTTATAATGAGCAGTAAGTATACCTGTCCCTTGCTCTGGAGAGACATTATCTCTGTCTTCCAAGAGTGTTTGCTATACAAGCATCCTTGGAACAAAATTCTGAACAAAGGGGGCAGTCAGTGCCTTGTTAGCAATACACTAAGAAATGTGATTCTTGAAGGATTGTGTCCCAACAATGAGCTGCTTCACCGGTTGAGTTTTTAATTTTTTCTTCCTTCCTTCCTTCCTTCCTTCCTCGCTCTCTTTTCTTTCTTTCTTTCTCTCTTTCTTTTTCTTTCTTTCTTTCTTTCTTTCTTTCTTTCTTTCTTTCTTTCTTTCTTTCTTTCTTTCTTTCTTTCTTCTTTCTTCTTGCAAAGTGCTACACTTTCTCTGCAGATGGAGCTCAAGGCCCTCGTATATGCCCACGATGCCACACGGCACAGGACAAGAAGTGATCTGTCCGTGTTTTCCAGAGGTTTTGTAGCAACTTTGGTAATTTTTCATAGCAATGTAAAATCCACTTTCTCTGTTACCCTCTGGATCCATTAGGATGGAATTTCTTCTTTGGGTGACTACCAGATGACGTCTCGCTCAGGGCCTTTCAGGTTCTGTTTCTTTCGTGGTTCCTAGCAGGGCAGAGGGGGTGTTGATGCTCATGTGCTCAGGCTGACGACATCCGTGGTCACTCTAGGAAAGGGACTTGGATTTAGGGGAAGGGACAGGTTATGCAGTGTAGGAATGCAAAATTTCAGGCCCTAGAGTGACCATGGAATTAAAGTCGTTTTTCAACTAGTGGTCTAAGATAAGCTGAAATGCTTCCCTCCCTAAAGTGTGCAAACAACCCGCTTGAGCAACCATGTGGACTCTGCTGTTTTGCTTATCTGACATTGCCAGATGTGTGTCGTAAAACTTGTAGTGGACTCTGCTCTTTTGCTTACTCTGCTGTTTTGCGTGCCTGACATTGCCAGATGTATGTTGTAAAACTTATAATGAAAGAAAAATACCTGTGAAGGAAAAAAAAAAAAAGAAAAACCCTATAAAACCCCGCTTTAATTTTCTTCAGGGCTCTTCTCCTCCACCCCTGTGTGGGATAAGAGTTGAGCCCCAACGCGTTGGTCCTTGAATAAAGCCTCGTGTGTTTTGCATCGAGTGACGACTCTCTCGGTTGTTTGGGGTGAGCGCCGGTATCCAGCTGATAGCGGTGGGGTCTCCTTTTGGGGTCCTTACAGCAGCACAGGACCCATTACCTTGTACTATATGTTACATTTCATCTTTATGATTTCTTCAAGCCCCATGTTTCCCGTTAGGGGGGAGCCAAGTCAATCTAATGGTGTGTGGCACCCCGAATTGGAAAGAATAGACATACCGGAATGAAACGTATGTGTAAGAGCAAGTGGTAATTCAGGCAGTTTTGTTTCTCCTGTATTTGTATGTCTGGGTCCACATGTAAACTAAAGTACAGTCCAGTCATGGCCACACAAGTGTGGAAGCCAGGACCCCCAGCCCCTGGGTTCTAAGTGCGGACACCACAGCCCTGCAGTTGACTCGGCTTCCCCAGAGCCCCGCAGAGCGGCGGACCAGAAAGGAGCACTCCATTGCAGGACAGAGGGGACAGTTCTGTGCTTTTGCTGCTTTTCAAATAGGAGTTTGACTTTGGATAACCTGTGACACTGTGAAGGAAACTGTCCCTCGTGCTCTGGAGGAAATGTCTTGTGTGTGTGACTTCCAGACACCTTACTGAAAGACCCTTCTTTTTTTCGGAACGGGTCCTAGGTTACGGTATCTATGCGGCGCTCAGAACCCCCCTTGTATTTTAGTGAAATCAGAGCCTGTGATTTCAGGTTATCTTCTTTCCTGTTACTGTATACTTAGTATTGGGATTAAAATGCAAGCATAGGGAAGGAAAAACAAAACCACACCACGAAAACAGCGAACGCCCGAACAGGGACTTGAACCCTGGACCCTCAGATTAAAAGTCTGATGCTCTACCGACTGAGCTATCCGGGCTCACGCAACAAGGGTTGAACACATCAACTGTAGTCAATTTACCTACAAGTTTGAGGGAGGACATTCTTTTAGAAATTTGGTAATTCTGGTTCGGAGCTATTGGTTCAGAATTCTTGTTAATACCCTACTTAGCATAGAAACTCAGTCACATCAGGGTCTTCTTCAATATCATGGTCTAATCATATTATATGAATTATAATGTTGCCCTGAATTCCTTTCCCTCTCTCTGTACACGGCATAGATCAATACCAGATAGATATTTTACTGTATAGAATTCAGTGCAGCTGGTCTTCAGCCCTAGGCTTCCCAGAGAAATATCTCAAATATTCTACATTCGGGCCCAAATTGCCACTTTCAAAAGGAAGCCAATCCTTTTAAAGGCGCTTTTAAGGGGGTAATTAAGTCACCTTCTAGGCGCGCTTTGGATGTCTGAATATGGGTCGAGAGCCAGAGGAGACTTTTTGATTTCGTGCTGGGTCTCAGCTGTCTTTATTTATTTATCAAATTTTTAAAAATTTAAATAAACTTTGAATTTTTTGAATAGTTTTAGATGTGCCAAAAAGTTGCAAAAATATAGAGTTCCCATATAGCCTGCGTCCTCTGTGGTTCACACCTTACATGTCTATGCGTTTTAGAGTTCTGGGTAGAATACCGTGCACATCCGCGTGTGCGTTTCTCAGCTCACAAAGATAACGCCCCACATTCATTTGTCTCCCGGGGTCGTATCTCTTCATCTTCCCCAGATAAACACTGTCTTGAACTTGGTATTTACTCTCCCTCTCCCGTTCTTTATAATTTGGCATCTATTAAGGTGTTTCAAAGTGCCTGACCGATATACTCTGGAAACTTCCTTAATACAATTCAAACTTCAGGACTCCACAAACAAACCAATCTCAGCTTTCTCCGGTATCTCTGTTTACTGACTCATCTTCTCCGTGGGTGTCCTTCGGAACCAGCACAGCGTGGGCGTGAGATTCTCTGGATCCCTGAATATGGGCCCTGCAGACCCTAGGGCGCCCCGGCATTTCCGGGGCTGGAACAAGGGTCCAAAAGAAAGCAGGGGGCCTTCCGCTGCCCGGCTCCTCTCTCCTCTCTCCAGCCTCGGGCACCAGACTCTGGGAGAGGAGGCCCATCCGTCTGGAAGCCCGTTTAGGGGTGTAGGCTGGAAAGTCTGGATTCTGGGAGTGGCCTAGAGGGGACTGCGGTGACTAACTCGTCCCAGTTTTAGCACTGGAGGCCCTGAGTCCCAAGGCAAACTGTGATCCTAGAAGACCCTCGGCTCTGTGTGGTTGAGAGCCCCCTGAGTATTAGGATCTTTTTATCTCGGCGGAAGGCTTTTCTTGGGTAGTGAAACCTAGAGCCGGTTTATTATCTTCAAGTAAATGTGTATCCCATGTTCTGAGTCTCTTCCGATTAGTTTCTTTCACTTCTCTCTCAGTTCAAGTGCAAGTTTCCAGTGGTCTTATCAGCCCATACTCAGCCTAACATGGCTGCAGTGTCCGTCGGTCCTTTAAGGAGAGGAAAAAAGGAAAGAAAGGAGATTTTAAGCCAGAGTTCCTCTCTTTTTTCTCAGTAGGTTTTCAGTGCTGGGTTCCCTCCTTTGGTCTCTAGGTTAAATGCTTGACAAGGATCTGATGGCGGGGAAGCTTCTGCCGCGTGGAATACTGATGTTGTCTCTATAACCATTTCATGATTTTGCTGAATCAATAAAGGAGAATTTAACTGATGCATTCAAGAAAATCTTTTAATCGCTGGGGACACACACACACACACACACACACACACACACACACACACACACACAAATGGAGTCAAAGAATTGGGAAGAATTATAAAGGACTATTTTATAGGGTTGGGGATGTAGCTCAGTGGTAGAGCGCATGCTTCGCATGTATGAGGCCCCGGGTTCGATCCCCGGCATCTCCAAGCTATTTTACCTGTACGCACGATCAGAAGCTATGTTTTTAAAATGTGGAATCATTAGACTTCGTATCCTCCTCTTCATTAATTTCCCAAGGTGTTCTTGTAGCCACTGCGTACAGAATCGTGTATGTAGAGAGGGAAACAGGACAGTTCTAAGATATTTGGGAAATCTGTATCTGAAACCAATAAAACTGGGAACGTATTAAAAAACAGCCAAGGAAGAGATGGCCCAAGCGGAGCAGCCTGCGAATCAGCCCAGGACCCACCAATGAAAGGCTATTTGTAGTATGTACTGGCCTTTAAAGGCAGAGGTAATCTTGGCCTGAAAATACAGAGCGGGGATCAGGGGGTATTGCGAGCCCCTCGTTGCTGCGTCACCGCACAAAGAAAGTAGGAGAAGTCGGGAGAAGAACTAAGCCTAGGTCGGTGGGGCCAAATTCAGCGGCTTAGATACAGCACACTGCTAAGGGTCTAAGAAGTAGCAATAACCGGAAAACATTCATGTAAGAACTTTGGAAAAGTGCTTGTCGCAGTTGGCCGGTTAGCTCAGTTGGTTAGAGCGTGGTGCTAATAACGCCAAGGTCGCGGGTTCGATCCCCGTACGGGCCAGTGTTTACTTTTGTGTTCCCAGGTTTCCACTCGCCCGGAACGCTGCCTTTACTCAGTTTGTGTCTCCAGGAGAGGAGATGGCGGGGGACCATTGTCCGCCGGAGCAGGACAGTGACCTTTTGCCGCAAGTGCAGACCATCTCGGGGGGGGGCGGGGAGCAC
>PJEM01008099.1:0-19828 GCA_004023845.1 Helogale parvula | reverse complement strand
TGAGAAAGGACCGAGCCGCTGTGCAACCCACCCTGCTTCCGCCCGCGTCCTGGGGGCCGGCTTGCCGACGCCCACTGCCCCTGCGTTCTGGCCACTTCTGGACGGGAAGCCCCGGCGCTCGCTCATTTTCCGCCCCCGCCGGCTCTCGGCGCCCTGAGCCCCCGGTTCCCGCCCAGCTCATCTCTGAATTCGGCCCCACGGCCGGCCGAGCCACGCCTGCGCGTCCCCTGCTTCCCGGGGACCCCGGAAGCAGGGGGCCGGCCGGGGGTCGCCCCACAGGCCGCCTCCGCGAGGTGAGAAGCAGCACCGGCCTCTGCTGCCCTTTCAGCGGCCACAGTCGTTTCTTGCAGAGGATGGGCCGGCGGCTCGGTTCACTCCTTACAGGGATCGTGTCGCGAGAAGAGCCGGCGAAGTTCCGGGAGCAGCGTTGCCCGGTTGTAAAAATAGAAGGAAGAGCTGGAGGGTCAGAGTTATGATCAACTGTAGTTACGTTTACCCAGAGAAGGCGGCCGTGCCCAAAACAGGAAACAGAAATTAACTAAATATTTAATATATTCAGTGAGCACCAACGCACGTGTGGCTCGTTGGTCTAGGGGTATGATTCTCGCTTAGGGTGCGAGAGGTCCCGGGTTCAAATCCCGGACGAGCCCTGTTTTGTTTCGTACTTCTTCGGCTACTGAGCGTTTTTTGCACAACCGGTACAGCTACTGTGCAATGAAACCTCTCGACCTTCACTTGGAAACGCTTGTTCTGCTTACGCACTGGATCCCAATAAGTGACTTTTACTGAAAGCACACACACACTTTTCAATTTTGGCTTTTATTCCGTGTCCCATCGGCTGTAAAGTGACTCTCAAAGAGGCAGATTTTCTGGTTCTTCTCCAAGTTCCAACTCCTCGGTTGTGATCCGATGAAACTGCAGGAAGACGATGGTCACATCTCAATTCAATGTCATCCATCGTTCAGTCATCACTTTTTTTTTTTTAATGGAAAAATAAGACAATGAACTCTAGAGGTGGGGTTCTGGCAACCTTCGCACAGGATGTTTCGGCTTTCCTAGTTAGCATTGACATGACTATCCCCCCATCGTTCAGGAGATCGGGGTTCTACCTCGTTGGGTGGGGCGCTTTCTCGCCTCCCAGGGACGCTCTTGGTACACTCACTAAACAGGTTTAGTTAGGATCTATTATATTCAGTGTGGCGAAGTATAAAAATGAACAAGCGCGGAAGTCCTGAAAGGAGGGGACATGAAACCCGCGGAGACCGCCGGCAGGGCCACATGCAGGACAGAGGGGCCTCGTTGGGACACAGAGAGGCCGCAGGAGCGCCTGGGCTTGGAAGAGCAATGGGGGTGCCAGAGTTGGGGTAACTCTCGCAGCACCCAGAGATGCAGGCGGTCGGATCTGGGAAACTTTCTGTGCAGGTCGCTGAGAATGGGGGAAGGGCAAGGTAGGCAAAGTGGGCGGGATGCACGCCAATAACTTCAAACGATATGTATATACTTTGGCTTTCACGTCACCTTCTTTATAAGACAAAAACAATCGGATAAAACCTAAAACCCTGTAGTCCCTATGGGGGGGGGGGGGGGCGAGGAAATACGTCTATGTCCTCATAAGAAGTTGGTGAAGACCAGCGCCCAACTGCCCGGCTAGCTCAGTCGGTAGAGCATGAGACTCTTAATCTCAGGGTCGTGGGTTCGAGCCCCACGTTGGGCGGCCATCTTTTCTTCCTCTTCCAATGTATTCTCTCAGTTTCTCGCTCAGTTTATGTACACTCGTCTCCAAAACCAGGCCCCACACCAATGTCAAAGCAGAGGGGGTTTGCAAGTCAACGCTAGTAAGGTGCGGGATTGTCGAGTCAGGGTGAGCGCCACGCCTCACTGGCTCCGCTCCGCCCCGCCGACCTGCTGTCATCTTGCCGAGGTTAGCCTCATCGCCCCCTGGCGGGGGAAAGCATTTTCCTGGCCTCGTAGAGATTTTCTCTCTGGAAGCCTATGGTAGGGCATGATAAGCTCTACCATATATATTCAAGCTCCTCCGATGATTCTGCCCCCACGACAAAGGGTTTCGGATACCGCGAGAAGGATGCAGAGATGTTGGAAAAGGGAAAGTCTGCAGGTGGAGAGGAAACAATACAAACACAGGGAACACAGTCTGATGGGCAGAGGGCGGAGGCAGCAATGTCCGAGCAGAGTTTTCAGACCGGGGACTCCACTTCCTGACCCAGGCAAGTGTCATTACGGAACAACGGGAGGCGGATTTTCTGTCACCACTGCCCCACACACCTGTTCCGTGTCCGCTCCCCGGCACCTGGACAGCACAGTACACCTGCTAAGTGGGGAAGAACCAAACAGCCCATAACAGACTGCAATTGCCTGCAAAATAAAACCTAAAGATTTAGGTTTGTTTTTCAAAAGCCAAACTGTATTTCTACCGCCAACTCCTCTGAACCCTCCACCCTCTGGAAAACACCTGCCCAGTCCAGCCGCCGATGTTTGCTCCCTCCGCTCCTACCCTGCCCCCTTTCCCCCTACAAGTCCGTGCTGGTTGGAAACTAGGTCGACTCCGCTCTGCGCATGGAGTGGATTTTGCTACGACTGAGTGACCTGAAAACCATTCGCCTGGTCAAATTGACCAAGACTTTCCCAAATGTCCCTTTATGAAAATTCCATCAAGCGTGCCTGACTGCCTTTGAAGCAGTCATAGATTCCTGGCATTTACTGATAAAACCCTCGTGAACCCTGAACTCCCTTTTCTCATGCCGCGGCGTCCGCTGAATGTTTTGGCTTCTGGGGTGCGTGAAGAGTACCATGGGTTATCGCGGGTAAAACACGTAGTGCTCATATTAATAAACACGTCGTACCGTCAATGCGCTGACCGGATGTCTGACTTATAAACAACTTTCCAGTCGCTTGGGACAGACTGCTTTTTCCTATTCTCACTAGTCCTCGGCTATATTGTTAAAACCGAATTGACATATTTACAAATTGAATTTCTGAACCTAAGACCTATGGCATCACCTCCACGGCCAAGGCTGTCCCTGAGCTTGGTCCTGAGCACCAGCTAACCTAACTCCTTTGATAAAACACTTGAACTGCAAAGGGCGTGTGGGGGTGGGCGATGGGGTGGGGAGTCTCGTTATGTTCGATCTGCCGAAACAAAACAGCACAGACTGGGCGCTTAAACAACAGACATTTAGGAGGTTGAGAAGTCCAAGGTCAAGGTGCCAGCGGTTTGGTTTCTGGTAAGAGCTCTCTTCTTGGTTTGTGGAAGTCGCCTCGTTGTGTCCCCACCAGAGGAGCGAGGGGGCAAGGACACTAATCGCATTGCGTCAGGCTCCAGCCTCACGACCTCATTTAACTTAACGACTTCCTCATTCCCAATACAGTTGTAAGAACACGAGTCTGAACCTAACAGAAGACGCCATGACAGGCTTTAAGTTTCCCCTCTAAACTAGGTCTAAAGGTCAGTCTCTCCAGAACTATTAGGTGGCGGTTACACATTGCCCAAGGCAAGAGGGACCCTTAACATTCCTAAGGGCAGGCCTTGATCAGTTATTATCTAAGGCTAGTTTCGCCCTATGTGAGGGTCCTGCGTCCTGGGCCTACTCTGTGATTGGTTAACACTCTAAATGTTGTAATTGGATAAACCTGCTGTCAATAATATTGTGTAATAATAATTGGATCACTGTACCTATGTCACAATTTCCTGTAACTCCCCCTTCCCAAACTCATAAAAGTCCTACCGCGCCTTCGTTTGGGGCTCGCTCGCTCTCGGCATGGATCCACCATGCCGGTAAAGTCTGTGAGCCCGAGTTTAGGCCCCGGCAAGCCTAAACCCGTAATAAAGCCCTTTGCTTTTGCATGCGTGACTCGGTCTCCCTGGCGGTTTCTCGTTTTTGGGGACGATAAAGAAATCTTGGGTATTACACAGCCTTCCCTTACTTTGCTTTCTAGCTCTTTGTCTGCTGTTGGGAGTAAACTGCAATCCTCTGCCAAGAGATTTGCCTATTAAAGGATAAGAGTCTTGCCCATGCATAACTGATGAGGGGCCTTAAGGAATGTAAATCTCCTCATAGAATTCTTCAGGCTCATCTTCTGCTTGGAACCAGACTGTTATTAGGGAATCCCTCCCTTGCAATGACTTGATAATTCCTGTTTGCTGGAGTCCAGCTCCCGCAGGTCCAGGGGTCCCCCGAAGGATGATGGTGCAGGCCAAAGAGAGAGTGGGAGAACCTTGTGTTTCGTTCTGATCCCCAGGCAAGCACCGCGGCCCATCTGGCAGGCGTCTCCGTTTGTCTGGTTCTCAAGGTTTGTTTATGGCAAAAGGTACAAGGACAAGAAAGGGTAGTAAATGATTTCTCATAGATAAGTTTTACAATTTTAGCCACAGGCACTCAAGGTGTCATAGGTATTTTTTCAAAACCTCAGGTCTAGCCTCAAGGAAGCGACCTTTAACCAAGAGGTAAACAGCATTGTTTAGTAAAGGTCAGTTTTTTGTGAGTAAGGGTCGTTAGGCTGTTTATAATTCTAAGAGAGTGTTCCCAGAAAAACAAGTTCCCAGGAGATATGCTTGCTCTCATAGTCCCAAAGATGATTGATACATTTTATCGCAGTGGTGACTATCACAAAGGCATTCAGGCCCAGAAGGGATGCAGTTATCCGTATTGCTTAGGGAAAGTTATGTGTTGCATTAGGGTGTATCCAGCTTACTTATTTTTCCCTGACCAGGTGCAGTCACGCCTCAGGGACAGGGAGGGGAGACAGCCAGCTCCTGACTCTAATTAGCAAAGCATTTTGAGGTTTGGTGCTTCAAGCAGAAATGAAGGTTTCAAGAGGGTAGATTTTTGGAGCTATCTGGGGGCACGAGACCATGCAAACTTGCCGGACCCTCACCAGGAATTTTCACTCTACCGGCGCGTTCAAATAGCTCCCAACACCTGTTATTTCCACCTGTCCTGTTAAGCATGACCCTTTCCGGAGCGTGTCTTCACTTCAAAGACCTTGAACTATGTAACCTTTAAAGAAATGATGTAATCATCCATGGTATTTAAGACCCTGGCTATCTTAGTAAAACGTGGCTTTTCCACCATTCACGTTGTCTGTCTTGTCTGTCATTGTCTGTCTTCTTTCTTATAGATATTGCGCCGACACCAACCCCCTACTTGGGACCTTTTGGCTGGGGTGCGTGGGCTGGTCCCCCCCACAAATGCAGGTCCAATAAGGGGCTACTATCTGTAAAATTTGATAGATGGAGGCAGAGGCGAGAAAAAAGACAGAGACCAAGTTATGGAGCCAAGAAGGCCTTTATTGAAGTCTGCAATTCCCGGGTGAGGTTCCGTGACTCTGGAGTGGGGAGTCAGGGAAGTCGCGCCTGGTAAGGGAGAGCAAGGTGTTTTATGGGTGCAGGAGTTCCGGGTTTGAGCTCAGGTGGGCTGATAGCCAAGTAGGGGCATCTTTGGACGGTGGCAGGACTCAATTGGCTGTTCGCTTCGGTGGGGAGGGGGATGCTGGAATTCCATGGTGAGGCATTCCAGTTTGAGACAGTCCAGATTGAGAGTGGGGGTCGTCAGTCCCTGGTGGTGCCTGGAACTATTATCTGACCTGCAATAAAACGGCCGCTGGTGCTTTTCAAATGACTCGGGTCATTCCAGGTTTGCAGGTGGGGGTTGTCAGTGCTCCCAGCTCTCCACAGCAAAGTGGCCTCTCAGTCGCCCTCCCATGGCCACTCTTACACTATCCAAAATACATAAAGAACTTCCACAACCCAACACCAAAAAACCCTAAATAATCTGATTAAACATGGGCAGAGGAGACCCAGGTAGACATTTTCCCAAAGAAGACGTACATACAAATGGCCACCAGACACTCGAGAAGATGCTCCACGTGGGGAGCTGCAAAGATCAGCCGCCTGCAGGCAAGGAAGTGTCACTCCCTATGGGGAGCTGCCAGTAACACAAAGATCAGCCGCCTGAAGGCAGAGTACTGTCCATCACTCCCCCCCCCCTCCCCCCAGCGTTGCAGGACTGCAAGTCTGGGCTTTCTTACCCATCCTTTAGGCGCTGTGTTTGAATTTGCAGTTTCGGTTTCAGCTCCGGTCTCGCCTTATTTACTTGACCCTGTTTCCGAGCAACCGACCTAGGTCAGCTGCCTTGTTTCCCCGCCTTGAACCTTATATACGTTTTGTGTTCTTTCAATAAACTGAGGCTTGATCAGAGATTTTGTCTTGCCTCCATTCTCCGTGCCCCCTGCCCCCCAATTCTCACTCCCTCCTTCAGCACCTGCTCGACTGACCAGGGGCCGGGGCAGCTCCACATCACTCACCATCAGGGAAATGCAAATCAAACGCACCATGAGATATTACTTCACACCCGTCAGAAGGGCTAGAGGCAAAAGACAAGAGGCAGAAAGTCTCGGTGAGGGCGTGGAGACACAGGAACCCGTGCGTACTGCTGGCGCAGCCACTGTGGGAGACAGTAAAGAGGTTCTTCCAAAAGTTAAAAGTAGAAGTGTCATATGATGCAGTAATTTCACTACTGGGTAATAACTCCCCAAAATTGGAAACACTAATCTGAAAAAACACATCCGCCGCTCTGTTTATTGCAGCATTATTTACAGTAGCCTATACATGAAAGCAACCCAGGTGTCATCAACAGATGAACTAAAGAAGCCGTAGTTCAATGTATACACAATGTATATGCAATGGAGTATTACTCAGCCATAAAAAAGGAGACCTCGCCGTTTGTGACAATGGGGATGGACCTGGAGGGTATAATTCAAAGACAAATACATAGGATTTCCCTTATATGTGGACTCTAAAAACAAAACAGAGAAACAACAACAAAGCAAACTTTTAAATACAGAGAATAAACTTGTGGTTACCAGGGGGAGGCGATCAGGAGAATACGTGAAATAGACACAGGGGTACAAATTTCCAGTTATAAAATAAGTCAGAGGTGAAAAGTACAGCATCGGGAATACACTCAGCACAATTATGATGATGTCTAGTGACAGGCGAGTGACTACACACATCATAGTGAGGACTGAGTAACGTATAGAACTTTTGAATCATCACATTGTACCCCTGAAACTAACATACCGCTGCTAATGGCACTTCAATTTAAAAAGAAAAAGAAAAAAAAGAAAACCCAAGTGGCCTAAGTGGCCCCAAAGCCTTTCTTTCCATTACACCATACACACTATTAAATAATCTACTATGTTGCCCTAATTGCTACCACAGACATGTTATTTACTTTTATAATGTGTTAAACAGAGCCTACCTATAGGAGGGTTCAACGCATATGTATTTCTTGCAGTCTTACGACACAGTAACCTAGAAAAGACATTTCACAGAAGGGGCTCTGCACTCCCCTGGCCACAAGCAGTCTGCACCTGGGCCTCAGCCCGCGGATGCAGTCATTACTACACCCGGCCCAGGACTTCCAGGGATGGGGGGGGGGGGGGGCGGTGAGTCACAGCTCGCACGAGGCCACACAGGAAACCTTACTGCAGGAACAAAGGAAAGAGCGACCTGTCGCTCCGCAACGTGGGACCCACTTGACAGGAAAATAACGGAAAATGGGAAAATGACGGAAAATGACGCAGTGCGCAGCATGAACTACAGGATCTCCCGTACGGCTCACCAGCCCGGGCGTTGGACAGATCGCAGCGTTCCGAGGCGCGGGCCGCCTCTGCCGCACGTCGCGCCACGCCCTCCCGCCACGTGACCGCCGCAGGTCACGTGAACCCGGCCCCCGGCCCCCGGCCCCCGGCCCCCGGCCCCCGGCGAGTGCCGACCCCGGGCTCCCCAACTTGGGGAAAACAGCCCGACTGGCAGACCCGCGGGGGGCACGGCGTTCCGGAGGGGCGGGTGAAGGCGCCAGAAAAGTGGGAGACCGAGCGAGTGCCCCCCAGTGGGAGCCCAAAACGGTCGTCGGGGCGCGGCCATATGGAGCCCTTTCGGACGAGGGGCCGCCCCGGCGCGCTTTCTTTTCCTGGGTGCTTGTACCTGCCCCCCAACCCGTCCCCAGACTCCGGCCGTTTTCCGACCGTCCCGTGCGGGAGCTCGGAGCGCGCACACTCATCTGCGTCAGAGAACACTCTCGAAGGACCTAACGGGACACCCAAACTTTCCTGCTTCTTCCCGTTTTCACCCTGGGATGTATTTTATTTTTAAAATCTATAGAAAGGAATGTTATAGACTCATATACGTGAATCAGGCAAGATTCCTCACCTCCGAAACTACAGGTTGTACATACACGTGCCAGAATCCCTCGGATCTACGGCCTGGACGGGCCACCGGCCCCTCTCCTTCAAGGCTCCCTTCCGGCCTTTTTAATCTCTGAATCTTTCCTAGTGTGGAAAACGAAGGATAACTTTTTGTTACATTTAAATAAGAGTAATGCATCTAACTTTTTGACAGGTGCATATTGACAAAATCGATAATACTATATGTTAGAGTCACCTTGGGAGTCACCTTGGGATGGCGATCGATGGGCCATTTCTCTGGGGGCTGGAGGAGAACACGTGCCCAGACGACCCCCACCCCTCACCTGCAGACCTGGGATGTCCTGCCCCATTTGAAAACAGCCAATCATGAAGCTCCAGTTTCCCCCCACCCCTTCGAGGCAGGCAACCTATCCTGTTCCTCCGTGACCGTAAAATGCCCTTACTTGGTAATCTGCCCCCCAAGACCAAACCCGAAACCCCTCACCCTTAAAACCCTGCCCCACTCAAATCGGACAGGACTTCCCTGACTCAGCCCCTACTCTGTCACGAAAACTGGCCCGGGGACTGCGGACCCCAAATAAAGACCTTCTTGGCTCCATAACCTGGCTTCCCTCTTTCCTCTGGTCTCTGCCTCCATCTATTAAATCTTACACTAAATACATCTAGAAAATAACATTGAGTCAATTGGGCTTAGAGTGGAGATAAAATTTTATATTTAATTCATTCTCCCTTCAAGTAGCTGTTTCAAGTAGACTTGAGGAGGTTAATGGCCAAATTAAGTGATTAACAACTTGCTTTTAATTCTTATTCAGAAAAAAAATGTCATTGTGCCACAGGTGGTGTCAGTGCTCCATGGCACAGGGGGGATCATTTGCTCCGTTGCACGACGGTGTTGTGATGTTTGACGGAACGCGGAGGACAAAGCATTCCCCATGTCGGATGCCCCTGCAGGTCGATTTCACTAACAAGAGAGTAACAGACCTTTTTGACCTTCAGATGGTCACCGAAAACTAGGTCAGAATCTCACACTTTGCAGAATTAACCAGGACTTGAAAGACATTACTTTCAACCTTGTGTTGAGATAGAGAAGAATTTAGAAACAGTTCCGGCTCCCTATCGATAGGTTTTTGCTGAGTTTAGAATTAGTGTGATGGTCTGGTTTAATTTACAAAGACAAATGTCGACTAAGGGACATTTTAGAGTTTTGGAGAGTTTAACCCTATACTTCTTTTCTCCTTCCTCCTCTTCCTTCTGTTAGTTATCCTGTTAGAATTTAAGTCACTTCAAATCCTGTTCATAAATTGAGTCAAAATTTGTTACTTAAATTCATTCCTCGTAATATAAAACGCTCATCGCTAAGTCCTTACCCGTTTCTAGGTTTCCTGATTTTATTTTCCTTTTGGCAAACCAGTGGGTGCTCCGTTATCTTTTTCGTCCAGGCCAGTGGCCCTTTGAGCGTCCGGCCCGTAGGGGTGCTGGATTAGGGAAGGGGAGGAAAAAAAGCGGACGCGGCTCGGGCAGGCCCGTAAACCACACGGTCAAACGCAAGAACCAGCTTCCGCAGGCGCGCAGGCGTGCGCAGAGAAGGCATCCTCGGCGGAGAGGCTCAGCAGTGTGATTCCTTCGATAGCTCAGTTGGTAGAGCGGAGGACTGTAGTGTGTGAAGCTTCTCGGGCATCCTTAGGTCGCTGGTTCGAATCCGGCTCGAAGGAATTCGTGTTTTGCGTCTCTTTTTTAATCCTAGCCCTCAAAAAGGTATATTTCAGCCACATATGTCCTCGATGTGCGTCTACTAAGACCCTTGCCGCTGTACGACGGATCTAGTTTTTAAAATTATTGGTTTTCGTAACAATGACTAATACGCGTGATCAGTCCTCAGCCCCACATTTCACATTCAGCTGGGGCCGCAGAGGAGTCCTCAGTTCTGCCCAGGCGGAGTAGAGGCGACCCTACGGGACTGGGGGTCTTCAGAGCTTCCTCGCTCTCCCACCGGCGGGGACCCGGAACCCGGGAAGGAAGGACGCCACCTGCGTAGGAAGGACGCGCGTCCTGCGGGTAATCGGTGGGGCACGCGCGCCCCCTGGTGGAATTCGAGTCCCGAGTCTCTGGGACGGAGTTTTTCCAGGCTCAGTGGCTGGCAGCCGCCCACAGTCTCAGGCCAGATGAATTTCAGGGTTTCAGGGGCACGACTCCCCCTTCTCGGTTTAATTGTGTGACAGCGGTTTTGAATCCTGCTGGAGAAAAGTTGGTGGATATAGAATCGCGTGGGCAGATTTTACGACGCGCCTTTGCCTGGGCAAATTTTGAAGGTGGGACCCGGGCATTGGTAGTTTTAGAAGCTCCCAGGTGACATGAATGTGCGGCAAGTTTTGAGAACCACGGATAGAAGAGAAACAAAAATTTCAGAATAAAAAGTAACAGACACGGTGGGAGAAATGGGTAGGATTTTCTACCCCTTTGGGGAATTAGCGCAAAAGATGCAGATTTCTCTTAACAATAAAGAGCATTTGCTATTTTCGCGCCAATCTCATTAAAATATATTAATCCTGCTTGCACCCTACCCTGTCTCAAAAAATGTGATACCAAGCACCTGTGGGAGAGTCCGTCTTCAACTACTAAGATATTAATTAGATCAAAGTAAGAAAGAGTTGTGTGAGAATTTTGTCCTCTGTAATTTTTCGCACCTTCCTTCCTGTGCTTCAGAAGTTTATTCTGTAATGATTCTCAAGCTTTGGTGTATATCAGAACACAGAAGCCCAGGTCTCCTGAATTGGGGTAGCGGTTTGAGACACCCCCCCCCCACCCCCCGCCTAACACGTATTGTAACTAACCCATATAAAGGGCTGAAGATTGGTCTCAACTGATTGCTCCTGATTCACTTTTTGCGTTTTGAAAGCGAATTGGGTCAAAGGAGTAAAGAAGAAAAATAATCCAATTTTCTTTTCAAAGGTAACTTCAGGCTCCGGATACAAAGTTTATGAGACAGTCCTGGGCTGAGCTTCTGAAGGAAGCACAGAGGTTCTTCGCCCTCCTGGAATCCGGCCGTGTTCTGCCATAGTTCAGTATCAGTATCAGCATCATCACCACCACCTCCAAAGACGTAGCCAGACAACTCCGGAGGAGGAAAACTTCATATATGAAAAACAAGTCTGAAATATACCTACGCATTATGTGGCTCTTCGCCATCTCATTACGAAATGGGAATCATTAATTACATTAAAATGTAATATTAATGCATAAATGATTGAAGTGTAGATTTGTAAGTCCATCTGGCAGGGACCAATATTCAAATCTGTAAAGAGTTTGTGAAATCCGAAAGAATTCAGCCTTCCTAACCTAGCACCGTCTGAAGGCCATCCCAGCTATGAAATGGGCCCCGCTCTCAGCTCGTAATGTCTCAGCGCGGCGTTTGGAGGAGCAGGAGAGCAAAGAGGACTCAAAACTGGAGAATGCGGGCATCGATCCCGCTACCTCTCGCATGCTAAGCGAGCGCTCTACCATTTGAGCTAATTCCCCGCCCGGTCACGCCGCCGGCTCTCTCTTCCCCACTTTGAAATCGGGAGGTCGTTCAGAGCGGGTCGCCACCTGCTCGTAGTTGGCGTTCGCCAGCTGAATGAAATGCGGGCCTGCGGATCGATGGCGATCCTGCCGCTGAGCGCCACCTACAACCTGCCCTACGATTCAGGATCCTGTCGGTAAAAGACCTCAGCGCAGATGGAATCTAGGCCAGACAGTCCTCAGAAACCCGTGTCTTAGAAACAGGGCTAGAGGCGAACTCTGGAATCCTAGCTGTGGAAACCGAGAATGGAAGGAAATTGCAGGTGCGTTCAGGAGGGAAAACGAAGGTTCTCAAGCAATGAGGCTCGGCTCTGGCCTTCGCAGTAGGTCCTGACAATCCCTGCACCCCTACATTTTCCAGCAGTTGACTCTGCTGGCTCCAGAAACATTCTCCAGAGTCCCTACAGATATCCTTTTTAAAAAGATACCCCTTTAAAAAGCTGTCTGGATTTTTAAAAAATCACTGCCTGTGGACACATGGCCATGCGGGGGTGCGCGTCCCAGGTAATTTCTCTTTTCATTCTGGCTTCTGTAGTTCTGATTTTGATCAAAGGGTGTAAAAGCTATTTCGTCTTTTTCCAAGGTAAGCATTAATGGGGTGCTAAGAAAGTTATGCCTGCAGGCTTAGATGCAGTCTTGGCAAGAAGACAAAGGGAGTAGTCACCTCTTTTTCTTCTGGACCTATCGGGTATTAGGTACCAGGATCTGTGCTAGGCGCTGCTTACTTGGTGGTATTCAAGGCCCGGAAAGGACACCTGATGATGCCAAGAGAAATTGTCCGCCTGGCAGGAGACTTTTTCTCTAGGTCATTACTTTCAGCTATATTATTCCCAGGGGAGGAGGACATGGGATACCCTTGGGATTTCTGCTTGAGCTCTACTTAAGTAATATCCTAATGTCTTAGATGTGTAACCCAGTGAATGTTGTGTATTTATAAACCCACGGAGCCAGCTATGCAGACACATCCGGTGTCTAAGAAGACAGGTTAAGTTTGCACGTTTAAAAGAGCACATGAACATTACCTACACACAGACCACCTGGACAGACATCATATTACGAATCCTGTAACAACGGCCTCCAAGAGTCCTTCGATAGCTCAGTTGGTAGAGCGGAGGACTGTAGGTGTAGTGGCTGGACATCCTAAGGTCGCTGGCTCGAATCCGGCTCGAAGGACGAGGATTTTGGAATTCGTAGACTCCTCCACGGAAGCCACAGTAAGATTTAGGTCCTTTAAGGGACGCAGGAATAATCCCTTTCCTCGTGTTACAGTTTCAGGGCGCCGGCTGCAATTCCGGCTCAAACCTGAACGCACTGACTCTAGTATTGTGCATCGGGAACAGACTGCTAAAGTGGGTGTTCTAGGGAAGGGCCCCCGGGGGTGTGGGGAGCGCTTCCCCCGAGTCCCCCAGCACCTTTTACCGGTGAAACGCACACGCTCCGCCCCCGCCCCGCCCCCCGCGCGCGCGGCCCTGGGTCTCTCGTCCGCGCCCGCCGCGGGGGGCCCTGTTACCCGGTGATTTCCGTAGCAGCCTCGGCCGGAGATCTCGGACACACCCAGGACACAGCGTAACGAACGCCGTCACACCCGCCGCCCCCGTGGCGCGGTCTAACCCCAGACCCACACCCTCCGCGCACCCTGACCTCCCGCCCGAACCCGAGATGCGTCCTTGTTTCTCCCGCTCCTGTGCTTCGAAGAAGTTGGTGTGAAGGGTGGAAAAGGGCACAGAACCAGCCCGTCCCCCGTCCCTTCTGCAAACACACCAGGGCTGGAGGACCATCGGCACCGAGTTGTCACCCTTCAAATGAACCGAATGCGCGGACGGGAGGCCGCTCGCACCCTGGGGACGTCCCCGCGCACCCTGGGGACATCCCCGCGCTGGGACGCGTGTGGACAAACGAGGAGGTCGCACGGAAACCCGCGGGTTTGCTGTGACCCAAGACGCCTGCCCAGCTCCCAGCCCAGCGCGGAATTCGAGGAAGCTGGGCCTGTGGAGACCCGACCTGCTGCCTGTCAGCAGGTGGAGACGAGACCCCCGACGGCGCTTTCCTCTGGCTTTCGGCCCTGAGCTTAGACGTGGCATGCGTGTGTGAGCCGGCGTGTGACTTCTCATAGACCATCATGCTGCGCCTGCTTACTAAGTGTAAGAGTCACCTTGGGATGGCGACCCAGCGGCCATTTCTCTGGGGGCTGGAGGAGAACACCGTGCCTCAATGACCCCCACCCCTCACCGGCAGACCTGGAATGTCCTGCCCCATTTGAAAACAGCCAATCATGAAGCACCAGTTTTCCCCCACCCAAGGAGGCAGACAACCTATCCTGTCCCTCCAAGACCCTAAAATGCCCTTACTCGGTAATCTGCCCCCCAAGACCAAACCCGGAATCCCCTCACCCTTAAAACCCTCGCCCCTCTCAAATTGGGCGGGACTTCCCTGACTCAGCTCCTACTCGAGTCACGGAACCACCCCCGGGACTGCAGACCCTAAATAAAGGCTTTTTTGGCTCCATAACTTGGCTACCTCTTTCCTCTCTTCTCTGCCTCCATCTAATAAATCTTACACTTAGAGTTCGGTGTAGAATTCAACGTCACCCCATGTAAGGACGCAGGTCTGAAACTGACTCCATGAACACCTTTAACGTTTCTAAGGGCGGGCCTAAAGATGGAGGTTAAGACTAGTCACGCCCTACGTGAGGGTGGCCCCCACCAAAAGTATCAATGAATGGTTAAACCTGTTGTCAATATACCTGTGTCACCATTTCCTGTAACGTCTTTTTCCCAAACTCATAACAGCCCTGCCCTGCCTTTGTTCTAGGCTCGCTCCACGTAGATCCACTGTGTTGTTGGAGTCTGTGAGCCTGAGTTTAGGCTGGCCGGGTCTAAATTAGTAATAAAGCCCTTTGCTTTTGCAAAAAGAAAAAGAAATCAACATCACCCCTACGGACACCTTGATCGTGGATGGACCTGAGCCTCCGGGGCTGAGAGGAAGTCACCCAGTCTGTGGTATGCTGTCCTGGCGGTCCTCCCGAACTATTACATGGCTATACAAATTCCGGGTGTAAGTCTTTGTGTGAACACGTGTTTTCCGCAAATACCACAGGCCCGGGGCGGCTGGATCCTCTGGTAAGTGTAATTACCTTTCGAAGAAAGTGCCAACTGCTATCATCCCCCTTGGCTCATTAGCAACGGTAGAAAGTTCGTTTCTCTACATCTTGGCACCTGGAATGGTCAGTTTTTAAAATAATAGCCATTCAGATTTGTTAACTCACACCGCACCCTTAGACTGGGGTGTGTGGGCTGGTCCCCTGCACCGAGTGGCGCCCGAAGAGGGACCTGAGAAGAAGGCATTTCAAAGGTAAGTGGAATATTCTCTGAAATAGTTCTGCTTCTTTCGGGTTGGTTAGGATCTCAGCCAGGGCGCCGCGGGCCCCTCTGTGCTGCAGATAGCGAACAAGGAGGGTGAGTCACATAAAGAGATTGCCCAGTGTTGTTTCTCTAATCTTCTCAGTCTTGTCTGCAAAACCTCTGTGGGAGGGACTGTAATAGCCTCTGGTGTGTGTGTGTGAGAGTGATTGTGCGGCTCTGCTCGACTCGGCTCGCAGCAGGTATCTGATTGGTCTCCTCATCAGAGGGGGCACCCTACCCTTTGTCCGTCTTCGTGACACCGAATCATAAGAAATAAGGGATGGGCAACACGGCTTCTAAAGACAGAAAACTTCTTACAGAAGTACTTTTGCAACTCCTTAATCAGAGAGGGATTAAGGTGACTCATAACCAAATGGCAAGATTTTTACACTTTGTTCAGGAGCAATGCCCCTGGTTTCCAGAAGAGGGCACTGTTAACTTACAAACGTGGAACAAAGTTGGGGAACAGTTACGCTTGTATTATACTCTGCATGGACCAGAAAATGTCCCTGTAGATGCTTTTTCTCTGTGGAATTGGATTAGAGATGTTTTAGATCCTGACCATAGGGGAAGTAAATTGTCCTCTAATGACACAGCCACAGAGACTACTCCACTCTCCTCTAAAAGTTTTAATCCCACGCCTTTGGCGATGGCTGTCCAGGATGTTAAATTACATTCTCAAGATGAGGAAGGTTCTGGGGGGTGGGGGGGATGGGGAAGGAAATCAGATAGACCTGGGAGACGAGGAAGCTAGATCCGCAGCAGGAAAGAAAGGAGAGGTCCCTCCTGACTTTCCTCCTCCACCTCCTTGTAGTTCCACTGCGCCTACAGCCTTGAAACCGAGAGGGTTGAAAAAAGATTCACTTGCTTTAAAGTTAGGGAAGGAGGCTAAAGTAACTCCAACAGCGCCCTATTTACCGCTATCTAGAGAACCCCCTCCAGCAGGAAAAATACCTTTATCCGCTGTTACAAAAGCTCGCCAGCAGGCTCTTCGTGAGGAAGATTTAGAATTCTTTGTTTTCCTGTTACTTTTGGACCCATGAATGAAATGGATGCTGGGGCAGGAGATCCGGATTGGATTCCGGTCTCATATAAGGTGTTAAAGGAATTAAAAGCTGCCTGTTCTCAATATGGGCCTAATGCTCCGTATACTATAACGGTGTTAGATTCCTTGACTCAAAATTGGATGGGCCCTCGTGACTGGTTCCAAGTAGCTAAAAGCTGTCTGTCTCCGGGTGATTATCTTAGATGGAAGGTAGAATACGAAGAAAAGACTAGAGATTACGTACAAAGAAATTGGAAGGAATTGAGAAGTGCAGGAGTAGAAACTGATATGCTCTTGGGCAATGAGATATGGGAAGATCCCACGGAGCAGATTCAGATTCCTTTAGAAGGACTGCACGCCGTTAACGCTATTGCTACCGAGGCCTGGAAAGCCTTGCCTACAGGGTCTGGGTCAGCTACCTCCTTGACTGAAATTAGACAGGGAGCAGAGGAAAGGTATGAGAATTTCGTAGCAAGACTACTTTCTACTGCTGGCAGAATTATTAGTAATAGGGATGTAGCGGGAATATTGGTTAAACAATTGGCTTTTGAAAATGCTAATTCAACATGCAAGGCTCTTCTAAGACCAATCAGGAAGACAGGACATCTAACGGACTATGTCAGGCAGTGCGCTGATGTGAGTCCGGCTCTGTGCAGGGGATAGCCATAGCGGCCGCCTTACAGGGAAAAACATATGCCCAATACGTGCAGACATATGGCAACAAGCCACAAGACAGGACTACAGCCTGTTTTAAATGTGGCCAAATTGGACATTTTAAATTGAACTGTCCTAAAATTAATAAACAACCCGATATTGCAGGGAAATCTACTGAAGGAGGTCCTAAGACCCCCTGCCCTCACTGTCTAAAGGGTCTCCACTGGGCTAAAGATTGCAAATCTAAATATCATAAGGATGGAACACCCTTGTCTCCCAATCGGGGAAACTTCCAGAAGGGGCCTGCCCTTCGGCCCCAGACAACAATAGGAGTGTCTTTGACCTCCTCCATGCCACCCCAGGGAGTGCAGGGAGAAGTTCCACTTCCCTGAAGGGGATCCAGGTCATTCCAGGGGTGATTGATTTGGATTATACCGGAGAAATAAAAATTATGGTCAGTCCTCCGAACCAAACTGTGCAAATTATAAAAGGACAAAGAATTGCTCAATTACTTCTGTTACCTTACTTAACCAACAATAAGTTTCCAATACAGGTGCCGGCAGACAGAGGCAGAGTTAAGGAACTCTGGTGGAAAGGTTACAGAAAGATAAGCAACAATAGAGTCATAAATAACTGTTGGTTCCAGGAACTAAGATTACCATCTGTCAACGTTTGGAAATTCCTTGGTCCTTTGTACTTCCCCTGCAGGAGCATATAAGCAGCCTCCACAATTAAAAATGTTAGAGCTTGATCAGACCTCCTGTCTTGCTCTCGTTCTTTGTGTCTCTTGTCCCTTTCATTGGTCCATTCCCTCCTCTAGGTTTCTGTTGAAATACCCTGCGGGCCGGGGCATATTGGCTCCCAAACGTGGGGCTTAGAATACAGGCCCCGATGAACATCGCTCCCAAAAAGACGGCCGCATTCCCAAGGATCGCCGCTTCCATACAAGACTGAGTGAAGATCCGCACGGATCGCCACAGGGTCGCCCGCCTGTGAGACAGATCCTGAGAGGTAAGAGAAAGCGACGCAATTATGGGACAAGCATTATCCAAGCATGATTTGTTTTTAAAAGGTCTTAAGGAATCTCTCAAGACACGAGGAACTAGGGTTAAAAAGAAAGATCTTATAAAATTTTTTAGTTATATTAATGACATTTGTCCATGGTTTCCCCTTGAAGGAACTATCGATGAAAAACGATGGAAAAGAGTAGGCGATTGTCTTAAGGACTATTATGAGACTTTCGGGCCCGAGAAGGTCCCAGCCCAGGCCTTCTCTTATTGGAACTTAATTAATGACATCCTCCAGGTCTCAAGATTTTCCCCAGAATTAAAAAAGGTGGTTAAGGACAGGGAGGAAATCTTACAAAAAGCCTCCCGTCCCCCCTCTGTCTGTGACTCAGTCTCTATTCAAATGTCCTCGCCCGACGGAACAGCCCCTAAGACCTCCATGGATTCCCCTCCCGAAGAATCCGTCCCTCCGCCCCCACAACTCTACCCGACTTTACCTGCCCCGGTCCAAATCTCTAAAACAAGCCCTGATGACCACCTTGCCCCTGAAGATACTGCTTCTCTGGAGGAAGAGGCAGCTAAATATCATAATCCTGACCGGCCGTCTTCTGCCCCCCACCCGCCGCCTTATGCCACAGCTCCCTCCTGCGCCCCCATATTAGACCTGGCCGATTCCTCTGAATACACAGGCTACAGCCGCCTTGGCCCAAAAAACAGCCTTTTTCAGAAAATTAATTGAGGAAAAGAAAAAACAGTTAGAACTACTTAAGGAGCTTAGAGCGCTCGATTCTGAATTAGAATCTCTGTCCTTCTCGGCCGCTCCGGGCGCTGCCAAAGTGAATCCAAAACCTCGAGGGCCTTTATTAGCTCTCCCCCGCTCCCACTCCACTAATGTTCCCTATACTAGTCAAAACACGGCTGAGCAAGCTGACAATAATTCCTCTGACGAGGGGGAGGACGAGGCAGCCCAGACTGATAATGAGACCCCTGACAATGAGACGAAGGATGATTCTGAGCAGGAAGCTGTTAAACAGCAGCCGTATCGACACCTTGGGTTCGAGCATGTAAAAGAACTTAAGGCGGCAGTAACCAGTTATGGCCCTACGGCTCCCTTTACGCTGTCTTTACTGGACAACCTGAGTGAAAAATGGCTTACCCCCAACGACTGGAACTTCCTTGCCCGCGCCACTTTAAGTGGAGGGGATTATGTCCTTTGGAGAACCGAATTTGCAGAAAATTGCCGAGAGACAGCCATCCGTAATTCTGAAAACCGGACCTCAAAGACATGGACTAGAGAAAAGCTTTTGGGGAGGAGCCCCTATGATACTAACGAAAAACAGGCCAAGTTCCCTCCAGGTCTCTTGGCAGAGGTGCAGTGCGCTGGCCTCAAGGCGTGGGGGCGGCTCCATCCTAAAGAGTCAGCCACTACCTCCCTTGCCAAAATCCTACAAGGCCCTGATGAGCCCTATAGTAACTTTTGAAAGGGGATGAAATTTCTAACCTCAACCCCCGGGGAGAGGGGAGGAGTTCTCACCCAGCCGAGGAAGACGTCGGTCACCCCGAGTAAACGAGAGCGACAGCTCTTGATGCAATCACACGAGGCGTTTATTGTAGGTCCAGCGCGCTGGGGCTCAACTCGTGTGACACACAGGGGCGGAGAAGAGCCCTGAGCATTGGGCAGTCAGGGTTTTAAAGGGTTCTGGGGAGTGGGTGACCAGCATTTAGATCTCAAATTAGCATATAAGGTCTTGTTCTACATTGAGCCCTTACATTCCCCCCTTTTTCTTTTGGGACCATCCCAATCATGGGATGGGGAGATCCTCTTGTTGCTTTACCTCCTGGTATTCATGTCTGAGCATGAACACTTGTACAGCGCTAACTCTTTTCCTAATGAACTGTATAAGTCGATTAAGGATGCAAGGGCCAACAGTGAGTAG